>JAODKM010000031.1:65967-85027 GCA_026780845.1 Petrocephalus sullivani
CTGCAATACTCAGACCAGCCCGTCTGGCACCAACAACCATGCCACGTTCAAAGTCACTTAAATCACCTTTCTTCCCCTTTCTGAAGCTCGGTTTGAAATGCAGCGGTTCGTCTTGACCATGTCAACGTGCCTAAATTGCCACCATGTGATTGGCTGATCAGTAATTTGCGTCAACGAGCAGTTGGACGGGTTTACCTAATAAAGTAGCCGGTGAGTGTATATTTAAAGGTCAAGTTAAGAAAATGTACTGAAGACCCATCCATCCATCCATCCAACTATCCAGTACAGTGTGGTGAGGAATGTAGCAAAGATAAATACATTGATATTTTCAGTTCACAAATAAGTGATTATTTCTAAGATAACATAGTGCACATGTGTATAGTCTTTCGGTGGCTCATTGGGTAGGCCAGAAACCTCACACCACCATGCTCTGTGGGTGTGCAGTTTGCATGTCCTCCTCATGTTTGCATAGACTTCCTCCTGCTGTTCTACGTGAGCTTATGTCTCTACCCATAGTCACCATAGTGTTTGTCTGCCCTGTGATACACAGATATCCCGTCCGAGGAGGCCTCTTGCCCGTCCTGTGACAGGCTCCAGGCTTTCACAGTGACCCTGCGCTAGATATCTGGTTATGGAAAACAGAAAGCTATCGTCCCCTGGTGGCTGTTGGGGTCCAGGCTTTTCTAGTAGGCACCATTCTTATTAAATGTGGTACTAGTCAAGAGACACACTTACAGGCTTCCAGGTTTCCAGGTAAGGGAAGTTGACCTTGCCATCAGCATCGACGTTTTCTGACCTGACAAGTGTCGCGTTTTTGGTTGGCTGTACGTAACACATGGGCGGGCGGAGGGGGTAGCTTTCCGGCAGCCATAGGGACACTGGGATTTCATGCTCCATCCCTACAGGGAACCAGAAAAAAATAGTAGCTATGTAGGTCAGGTGGAATCATTTGACCTGAGAAATGATGTCAGAGTGAAACTGATTGGGTGTGGTTGTGCTGGGTTACCTTTGTGACACACCGGAATTGTCCCTGTTAGACACATCAGGCGTCGACTAGAGCCGTCGTTGAACACTGAGGCACGAATATGAATATGTGAACATGATTTTCAGTCAAATAAAGATCTGAAAAGTAATGAATAATCATTGGACCAGACACTTACCGTAGGTGTCCACTCCTGGCTTAAGACTGGTGTACTGGCAGGTCACACTGGATACTTCACAAGCGATCAAATGCCTGTGTTTGTATTTCTGTTTTTCAAATGATGATAGTGATAGTAACTATACAACATAACCAAGTGGTTCTGTATGAAAAGAACTGTGTTCTTGAAATAGTGAAAATTTAAAAATTGAAATAAAAATTTAATTTGAAAATTTAAATTTTCAAAAAACAGCCTGTCGTTTATTTTGATTTTAACACGACACATGATCAAAGGCACCTCCCGCCTATCGGACATCCCTAGTCAATGACCCCACTCTGAGGTACAACAATAAACTAATTAAAGATGCACTTTGGTCAAGCGCATTCCAGTTAAAAGAAATGCATAAAACAGAGAGGGTGCTGGCTGCATCAAATTCCTCCTTAAAAGTCTTTTCTGCTTCTGCAGCACACCATTTTGAGCAGCTCCCAAAGCCACTGGGAGCTCACAGTGATAAACACCGATTATAAATGGGTTACTTGTGATCAAATCAGAGATGGGCACATCTGCCGGGACACAGTATACTGAGGTCTGGGTGCATGGCTTCCAGCAGTTTATTCCAGTCATGGTCTCGTCAGCAAAATTTCTTAATCAAATTTCATTTGAAAATGTAACGATTGGCGTTCTGACCCCAGGGACCTTATATCAGACATTTTAAACCAGCCATTATTGTGGCTATTTAAAATCACAGTCGGCAGCTTAAGTGGGTATATTGCATAAATAGGCTATAGTTTAGGCTAGAGTTTTAAAGCCCTCTGCTTACAGGCTAGGTTTAATGACAAATGACAAAATCAGAAAAACGTTATAATTAAAGGTATTCTAGAGACATTTTAAATATAATAATTAGTTTATGTTATTCACAAAGCAGTATTTGATGGTGTCAGGTAGTCTATCAATTATTGAAGCATTGCACGCACTTACCTTTGATAACATTTTCTCGAGGGATCGCCGCTTCACAGTTTCCATGATTATCCCCAGGTATGGCCAAGTAACTATAAAATATTTCGATGTTCTTGACAGGGCCACAAAAATGATGCTGCGACCTTCCCGGTGTAATGAGGCACTACAGACGCTCCCGGCTTTCGTTTCTCCCCTATGCATGCGATACAGGAGGTGCTCCTATAACACCATGAACCCTCAGAAGAAACCATTCACGTTTGACTAGTCAACAGAATGGGATGTACTCTTCTTAAAAGTCAGTTAAGTGTTTCATTACAATAATTCCCCAAAAACGTGGACGACAGCCACAATCCTGAAGCCTTTCCCTGCCAGGGCACAGGGGCGCGGTACATCCTGGACTGGAAGCCAGGCCGGGAAATTACTGAGGTTATAAAAGAGACATGAACATGTTTATAAGTAAATTGCTTGGCCATTTCAAATTGATTTAAATCAATGACTTAAATACCTTGAAAAAGGTGGATGAAAAATGGATGGATGGATGGATAGGTTAGAGAAGGCCTAGTGTCAGGGGCATTGTGGGGTGACTAAGAGGAGCCCTAAAACAATTTCAAGCATAATTGGCCGGGTCTGGGTTGAAGTCCCAAAATTATTAACGAGGCCCAGAATCTCTATTAGCATCCCTGCTAGTCTACTGTTAAGCATCGGAGAACAAAAGGTCTTTAGAATGAGTGCCAGCATTTTTAGCACAGTTTAAATTACAAATCAGTTCAATTAACCTTCACGTTGTAGAATATTTATAAAAAGAAGTATCATTTGTGTCTCTTTAGCATTGCCTGCTCACCAAGCATGCATTCACAGCTGGGTGCACACACCTTTGGATTTGCTTGATGATACCTTTAATATATTTACATGTATATTTTGTGCTTGCTGATTACCACCTTTAGTTAATTTTTGCAAACATTTTTCCTTGTATTGTGCAGTTCCACATAAAAGTATTACAACCAAAAATCCGCTTCTACCTAGCCTTTATTAATCTGTAATACATTTTCCCCCATTTAATTCACTTTGCATTGATTGAAGTCCTGTAAAAGTTGATTTCAAATTCAATGTAAAATCCACCCCATCCAAAAAAAAAAAAAATAATCAAAACGAAGTTTTTGACCCCTCTGGGAACACATTCTGTATTATCTATATTCTGCGTAGTGCTATATGCAATACAAATACAATTTTACAATACCACAGTTTCGCCGTTGTAAATCACATCACTTTGTAATATAACATAACAGCGGTTCCAGGAAAAAAAAAAAAAAAAAACACGAGTACAGTTAAAAATGTAGAATAAAAGTTTTGCACTGAATCAATTTATCTACAAAACACAAATGCACATATAATGAGTAAGTCACACCATGGGAACAGCGTTCTCATTTGCTTTGAAGGCTGCAATGCCACCTTGGGGAGTCCCCAATCTCTCTAAAAAGAAAAAATAAAAATAAAACAAAAACAAAAAAAAAAAACAAACAAAAAGGAGCAGTGACCCCTGGTGGCCGAAGAACCCTGGGCGTGCGCGGGGAAGAGGCAGCCAAGAACGGTCACTATAAATCAGACTGCTGAGATATGCAAACACGCTCATGGCGGGGGGGTGGGGTGGGTGTTCGTTTCACCGGTGTCCCTAACGCATGCTATCGCTTTCTGGGACAGTCCCTAGCTGACCTACCCTCCCCCCACACACCATTTGCCCCGTCTTCTGCTGAAGCGATTTGCCAGGGAGGGCTTTGGGTCAGGGCACTATTCTCCTCTGCCAAAAGCGGGCCCAGAGTGTGTCCTTGTAGACTATTCAGATGTACCGTGTAGATATGTTTAAAGAGAATGAGACAGGAGGGGGGAGATGCCACGTGGGGTGTTTTTTCGGCAATCTGTCAAGCCCAAGAAAACTCATATACGGACAAAACGAAGCATCGTTTTAACCATGTGGTCAGTAAGTAATGCTTGACACCTTTTAAAAATAATTACAAGCTTATACAGTGAGTGTTTGTAGAAAGAAACATTCTGAGTAAAAAGTAAAAAAAAAAAAAAAAACATAAAACTTCATCTCTTAACCTATATACTCTCTGGTTACTCTACACTGTAACTCTACCACAGTTTATGAATAGTTAGATTAGAAACTGAACACATTATATGCACTAAACCTACATTCAAACACTAAAGAGCACCTCAGATAGAGTTAAATCCCTAGGATGCTTCTATGAGTATGAGGTGACCATTAGCCATCTTATTTAGAAAATTACATGTACAGCTGAATCCTTCATTACTTAGTGGCATATGAAAATTTATATTTTTAAAATAATTTAGAAAGTCTTTACAGTTTCCCTATGATACTGGAAGTGATTGGGAAAAGTTGAGATGTTTATCAGTTCATAAAATAAAAACAAAGTGAGGTCAGACAAGGCAGTCCCACCTCAATTTCCATGCAACGCCGGTGCAAAACATTATGCCAATTATGAGGACGATGAGGTGGGGGGAAAAACCCATTAAAATCAGCACTAAAATACACATAATACCTGTACAGAGGAGTTTATCATTTCATAACACATTCTCTTCCCTTTGCAGTTTCCACCCTCAGGTCAGACCTTTCACATTAAGGAACACAAAAAAAGAAGATAAAACACTGAGAGGCATCTGGATCGAGTTTCCCATGAACAGACTGAGGATAAACGCATTTTGTACCATAAGGAAGACAAATATTGTCACTTAAACTGAATGCCCATCTTAGACGGCAGAATCAGGAGAGGCTTCATCCACCATAATTCCTGAGCTACACCAAGGATTTCAGAGAAACTGACAGCTCCTCCAAACAACCGTCAATCAGAAGCAAAGACAGGGGATTAAGTAGTAATGGGTGGGGCATCTTAACATGTCACCACGGCAACTCTTTTGAGGTGTAATTAGCAGGTCACGTGGTCTGATCCCATCGGTACCCTATCCCTGATCTGTAACAGAAAGACACTAACAAAATAACTGCAGCCAGCTTCACCTAAACCTTTAAAATAATTAGGAAAAAGATTTATATGCCATAAATTAAACTAACCAACAGAAAGGGTGGGTAGTCAAAAGTGTCCTACTGTAATGACTTTACATCTCCAAAAAAGTAAATTAAAACAACAAAGGAGAACAGATGGTTTGAAGACTCCACTGTTCTACACTGCAGTCAAATAATGACGTGCATCACGTGTCCATCGTGGGCAGGTCATGTGCAAGAAGGTGCTGCTTACAGCCGATCAACTGGGCCGCCCCGCCCCTGACAATGAAGCCTGAGCGAATGCAGGTCACGAGCTCATTTGGGCAGCAAACCGGACCTAAGAGACCCACTGCCAGGGCCCCCCCCCAGCGTGAAGCGGAGCACTGTGAACCCTGCCCAGAGCCCCGCCCTCTCATCACCGCAATGCCTGGCATGAAACACTCAGCACACGATGTGTGATCGTTTTCAAACAGACTACCCATAAGAATCAATTCACAACATTCCTTTTAGCTAAATACAAACAGAACCGATCGTGTAAATTCATTCGCCGCTCCCTCCACCTCCAGCCATTTCGAGGCGTGTTGAATGTCCCCGAAGGGCTCTTAGCAGGCCGTCAGGAAGGCGTGGGCACAAGGGCGACCACCAACGCGAGAGTCCAGCCAAAGATCAGTGTTGAGACTGCAAAACAATAACTTAGGGGACGGGCGGCCTCGCCCCGAGCAAAGCACACAGGGGACGAGTCCTTGGGGATGGGCGCGTGGGCATCCGGCGGGGGGACGCCCTAGGGGGCGGCCCCCCCCCCCCCCCCCCATGATCCCCACCCTAAAGTCAAAGAGCTTCACCCTTCCGCCTCGCTTTCCCACAGCTTGTTTTTGTATATTTTACTTTTTTATTTAGTTTTCTTTTTGTTTGTGAGCAGTCCCTTCAGGTCCGTCTTGCCATGCAGCCCCCTGCTTGCTGGATCCCGGCCCCCCACCCGGTCGGTGAGCTGTGGAGAACAGGCAGAAAGGGGTGCTCATTAGCACATGAAACGAGCACTTGAGTCAGCCAGTCAGGGTGGTTTGTAAAGCTGTATGGGGGCGGGGCTTGCTGCCTTCTTTCTCCATTCGGATGCCCAGTGTCTTTAATCTTGATTGGATATACGCTCTTCCCTCAGCCCACCCCTATCATATTATCGCATCTTACAGAAATGCAAAATCTGCTTTTAAATCTACCATCTACTTTGTGAATAAATGGATAGTTTTTTTAAGCCAAAGACCGATGCTAAGTGCACTGGACAGGAATTAAAATGCTGCATTTCCAGGCTCACAGACGTCCAGCTTATTTCTCTGCCCAAAGCAGAATTACGGTGAGCTTTGATTTCCAAATGAGCTGAAATGCATTTTCATTCTGTCAGACCCTCCATAACTCACGGGTAGCAGAGCACCCAACACTACCGCCAGGAAGCTGCTATCCGTCACATATTACCGGGAGCGTGAACTGGGCTAGTGACAGCCGGTACATTGGTGTGTCCCCAGCACGCGACACGAGCACTACATGATCTGGGCCTTGCTGGTCATGCGTGTGTTGGACACTGCTGGTGGCTCACCCGGGTCACGACACCACGCAGCGGCAGTTCACACAGTCCTGGCCACTCTCGTCCGGTGGGTTCAACTTCCGGAGCTTGTGCTGTCGGATCTCCCGGACCAAGGTGTAGAAAGCGTCCTCCACCCCCTACAGACAGAGTGCGAGGTCAGTTAGCACAGCGCCGGCCCGTACATGCCTGACAACGCCTTGGATAAATTGGCAGAAATTTCACCACTTGCGCTAGGCCCAACTACCCCCCCCACCCACCTTGTACCCTTTCATCTGCCAAACTACTACCAGGATTTAGGGTTTCACCGTCATACTTACTCAGTAAAGTCTGCAGGAACATTTCTAAGATGGATTACAAAACCATAATTGCAAACATATTTAATCCCTTTTAGCCAGCTTCTTAAGAACAAAAAAAAAAAAGCTAATCGCAGCCTAATTCCATGGCAACCGGCGTCTGACGCTAGGCTGTCGAATCCCAGCCACATACGAGTGCTAATCCGCTCCCCTTTACACCAGTGGGACCGATGAACCGCCTTTCTACGCGTACATTAAATGACACCATTTGTCCGGCCAGGCATCCCTGTGTACAGCCAGATGTGAGAGACGCTGGCTGCCCCACGGGAAGGATGGAAGCTCCCAGAATCTGAGACCCTCGCAGCCCTGATGACTGTCAATATGCCAGTAATGTATGTGGGGTTTGTGATGAACGGCAAAACAGTGTGGTACAATACAGAGGTACAATAAATACCAAAGCAGAGCGATGGAAGCAGTCAGAGGGCGCGCCGCCCCTTGATGGCCGCGGTACCTGTCGCGTCTTGGCCGAGGTCTCTATGTAGGGGATGCCGTAGCTGCGGGCCAGCTCCTGGGCCTGCCGTGTGTCCACCGTGCGCGCCGGCAGGTCACACTTGTTGCCCACCAGCACCATGGGCACGTCGTCCGAGTCCTTCACTCGCTTGATCTGCTCCCTGGATCACACACACACAAAAATATCTTTAAGCGGACTCGTTATGACATTAATCAAAATGAATGACACCCCCCCCCCCCCCAATTTTTATGAACAATTTTTATAGACCGTCAAATGGAATCTAACAATCTATAAAATCGGTTGTAGAGCACACTGACTTGTTTGTGATAGCCATTAGTCAATGACATCACTGCCTAAAAATATTCTCTCTATAATAAAACATACAGGAGATTCTGACAGACAGGACGGCACATCCGACGGTCCCTCGTTCATCACAAGCCTCATCCTTTCCTAAATATGAATCACCAAGGAGCGCCTGCGACCGGCCCGATGACAGTCAGGGCCACACTAAGCGGTGAGGTCACCAGGCAACAGCCAATGTCAGTTTGCCATGAGGCTAATCTTCCGTGATGGGAGGACAAAGCCAGCGGGGTCCAGCGCACCAGCAGAACAGCCCTTATGAACAGGCTGTGTGCCTCTTCGCTCAGGCACAAACCTGTCACCTTGCGTCAGCGGGGCATTTTCATTCGACAAACCTGATCCTTATCTTACAACTTTATACGCATACATGGAATATAGAGGCAGGGAACAGTCCGTCCTGATAGAGCCATTTGTTGGATATATACCGATATTCCGGTGCAAGGATTTTGATGTTATTTTGTCAATAGTTTTGAGTATATTAAAAGATTCAAACAAAGAACAAAATGACCAAATCCTAAAATCCTTCTGTTTTAAACTCCCCCTGCCCCCCACCCCCTGTATGCTTACTGTGTCCTTCAATGCTGCTGGTCCCCCATCCCCCCTCACCCCCACTCCTGGCACGAATCTGGATCGATTTCATTGGCCGAACCTCAAAGTCCCTTGTGCTGAAAGCTAAGCTCACTTTAACCATGATGAATGCTACAATATTACATCATGGGGTATGAGAACTCAAATTCCCTTTTCCAGTCACAGAAACCCCCCCCCCACCAAGTCCAATGCCAAATAATATGCCCAGCATAACGTCACATTAGCCCTCTTACGCAACAGACTGAAAATCATCAGATCATCATGGCTTTGGAAGGCCATGGCTAAGGCCAAGATGTAGCACTTTGTTTCTGGTGTAGCGTATGACACTGGATGTGGCATTCATTAGGTGGGCTTTCCCTGCAACATCTGCAATATCTTCTTAACGGGGGACAGGAAAGACGGACATGTATGCGGAGGGAGGGAGGGAGGGAGGGAGGGAGGCCGTCCCATTAGGATAACAATGCAGATGTTGCAGGAAAAGCCCACTTAATGAATGATGCATCCAGTGTCATATGCTACACTAGAAACATCTTGTGCTACATCTTGTCTGTCTGACACAGAGAGAGATACAGAGACAGACACACAGACAGAGAGAGAGAGACAGACACAGACAGACAAACAGAGACAGACACACAGACAGAGAGAGAGAGAGACACACAGACAGACAAACAGAAACACAGACATAGAGAGAGACAGGGAGACACAGAGACAGAGACACACACAGAGGGACACAGAAACACACACCTGTACTGATGAATATCCTCGAAGGACTTGCTGTTGTTGATGGCAAAGACGCAAAGGAAGCCCTCCCCAGTCCTCATGTACTGGTCCCGCATGGCACTGTACTCCTCCTGTCCTGCTGTGTCCAAGATGTCCAGAAGACACGTCTCCCCATCAATCACCACCTGCTTCCTGTACGAGTCCTGAGGGGGGAAACGGGACGGTTTTGTAGAACTGTTGGGAACCCTTATTGTTCCAGCATCTGAATTCTGCCCTAGGGGGAAGCCCTCTCACTCCCTCACCTCAATGGTGGGGTCGTACTCATCCACAAAATGGTTCTGGATGAGCTGGATGGTGAGGGCGCTTTTGCCCACGCCCCCAGCCCCCACCACCACCAGCTTGTACTCAGTCATCTCTCCAGCTGCTGGCCTGCGCCCTGGGGCTGGGTGAGAGAGAGGGAGGGAGGGAGAGGGAGGGAGGGAGGGAGGGAGAGAGAGAAAGTGAAACAAAATAAACCAAAAGAAAAAAAAAAAACAAAACTGGATGCAGGCCCCACCCATACCCAGCCTGTCCATGATCTGAAATGTCCTCTGGGGAAATTAAACACCCCATTTGACACCATTTCCCTCAACTGGCTGGAGTTGAAGGCTCCCAAATCTGATTAGGACGGGTATCGGACGGTCATGGACAGTTCACGCTCATTGCACATGTCCCCTTATCCAGAGTGATGTACAGATGGCGACTGTATATTGGCACAGATTTTCTTTGGCTTTCCCAAAGCACACGGCACGGTTCTAGGTAAGCCTAGCACTACAGGTCATTAACACACCATCTTACAGCCACCATCATCAGCACCGGCATGTATGAGATGGGGCTGATCGAGGAATCTGCCGGGGGCTGTGCGCTTCCTCGCCCTTACGCCCTGGTTCCCGGGGGCCAGGAAACCCCTGTGCATCTGCTGGCCCGTCCTCCCACGCGCTAGTGTGCTTCACTTCCTGCTGGGAGGCCAGCTGTTCCCAGGAAGGGGGTTGGGGGGGGGGTCTGGTAGCTCACGGAAGGCTCGCGCCACCAACACCCCCAGCCATGGCGGATGGGGGGAAATAACAACCCCCTTTCACTCTCCCATCCCCCCCTTCCTGGCCACATTTCTGACACAGCCAGGGTTAACGGTCATATCGCCGAGCGCTCAGCGAGACCTGGCCTCCCCCAGCCGACACGTTCCCCAACCCCACATCCTGGACGGGACTGGCCTCCTGCTGCAGGGGCCACATTAACTAACGAGAGGCCAAAGTGTAATGAAAGAAGCGGGCGGACAACGGGGGCCTGTGTCACTGGTCAGGGTTTCTTAGCTGGATAACTGGTCAGATTCAAGGTGTACTGGGCTAAATGTAAGTGAACAAAGAAAATCCACTAGGCCCAGACTACCTTAAATCTGACAAGTTAAAGGACTAAGTAAGAAATCCTGCTGAATTTACCCAGAAAGCTTTGCAAATGCATGCAAGTTACATTTATACTGCGCTTTTCAAGACACCAAGAGTGCTTCACAGAACCAATGGGGAGCCACTTCAACACTCCAACAACGGCAGCCATTCTGCACCGGTACACTCACCACACAGGAGCTCAGGTGGTGACGGGGCGGGAGAGAGTTCAGTTAGATATAGGGGATGATTAGGAGGCCAAGTTTGGGCATAATGGGCAGGGCATCGGGGTCCTGCCCCTACTGTTTTGAAAGAAGCCTAGTGGGTCTCAGAGGTCAGAACATCTTAGCAGCTGAAGAGAGCTCACACTGGACAGATGGGAGCAGAAAGGCTGTGCCCTGCAGCAAAGGCATCACCACACGAGGTAAATCCCACCGCAGTCACCACTCCCTTCATTTTCAGCATCAGCTACGCCCCAAGCACAATCTTGGATTCTTCCCTAAAAAAAAAAAACCTTACTGAAACGACACTGGAGTAAATATGAGCACATGACTCTGAACTGAGATGACTGTGAAACCTGGATGCCGGCTGGTGCTCCCTGCCACTGCATGGCCGCTCGGGGGTTAGGGAGACCCGCGTGCGGCCGTGTTACAGCCACGGCAGCTGGTGACCTTTGTGGCGGACGGGGGCGGCTGCAGAGCTTGTGAAAAATCCCCATGGTGAGCACTGAACGCTGCTTTACGGCACCCCCCCCCCATTCTGACAACATTTTACTTTATCAAAATGAATGCACGTCAGATTTTTTCTGTGGTGGACATTAGGAATCGTAGAGGCGTGCTCGCCACAGTGGCTGCCTCTCTACGTGGAGCAGGGCCCCTCTCCCTCCTAAGGGCCCATAGGCGTGGACTCGAAGAGGGACGATACGAGAACAGACGGAGCGGCCGAGGAAGCCGCCAGAGGGATGACAAAGTGCAGACCCTCCTGCCGGCCCCCGGAGTGAGGAAATTAAACGCCACGGAAACGTCCATCTGCGGAAGAGGACACAGAGCACACCGCGCTGAGCTCCCCGAGGGCAAGCGCACGTGTCAGCCCGCCGAATAAATAATAAATAAATGCCTAAATGAAAGTAAACAAATCACACCCCCCGGGAACTCGTCTCTCGGCTTGTGACTCTGTAATTGTGGCGATAAACATGGGGCATCCGACACAACGGGGGAGGGGGGCAATTTAAATATGAGACTGTGCAGCCGCGCGTCACCGGGCCTGCCAAACATGTGCTCTGGAGCAAGCGAGCAGGCCTGAATTCTGGAGACCATCCTGGCCACAAAACGACCAACATTACCTAGAAATGGTCTATGACAGGGTGAGTCAATTAGCAGCTCCAGCTAAAAGGAAGGATCATTTTGGATGATATTTCCAGGCTCTTATTGGGTTGGTAAAATACATAATTTCCCATCTGTCCCCCCCGATTCCCGTTAACTGCCAATTATAATTGCCCACCCACAATGCGATGACATTCTCAAGCTGACGGTAGCTGCCACAAGCTTCCTCGCTCCCTTGTCTCCAGGGCAGCTTTTTAAAGCCTGTTTTTCTGGGGGTGGGGGGGGGGGATTTATGGCTTCTCATTTGCCATCATTTTCATAATCTGGCTCCCACTTCAGACTAATTAGGCAGTCCTGATGTACACGGTAATAAGATCACAACAAGAGGCGCACGACGGGGCCACAAGTGAAAACACTTAAATTAAAAAATAAAAAAAAATTAAAAACGATTCCCCATCTGTCAGAGCCGACTGGGTTACCAGACTATTAATACTGCTAGGGAGACGCAGGAGAAGCTACCGGAACACTTCCGTGGCGTGCCGGGGAATAAGGGGCCTTCTGCACAGTGAGGCAAAGATGGCATGAGAGCATCGCTCGGCCCACATCTCCTCGCTACGGCGCCAGGAATTCCAGGTACAGATTTTTTTTTTTTGAGTGCTGGACATATGCCAAAAATCGGGCACCAGACGTATGGGTCGAGCGAGGAGAGTGACACGCATGGGGGGCAGCCTCATCTGTTTCAATAACAACCAGGTGCTGGCTTTGGATGGCCCCCGCACCCGGCAGAACCATTCCTCCCAGCTACGAGGAGGAGCCATTAAAAGAGGAACAGCAGGGCCCATAAATCAGAAGGTTTTTATTAAAGCCTCCTGGAAGGGAATACACTCTAGCCGCCACCAAGGATACGGGTGGCCGGTGGCTATATCCATTTACCGAAGCAGCCGGCAACATGATACGACGGCAAAAACATCAGCAGGGGCAATGAGATGGTACGATATGAGAATTACTATGGAAACTACACCATCCACCTGAGAGAGAAAGAGAGAGAGAGAGAGAGAGGGGCACAGCCAAGCATCACGGAGGTTCTGGATCCAGAAGGAATATAAGCAGGGAACCGCCTCGGTCCGGCCCGACGCGCTGGTTGAGCACTTCTGCACATCAGGGCCTCAGTCCCCTGGGCGACCAAGGTCCACCACACGTCGATAAAATCAGCAGCAAAGAAGGAACAAACGCTGACACGCTGTACTAATGCACACTGACAACCGTCATGAAGGTTAACGCTAATCGCTAAATGTTACCAAGGCTCATGCTAACCGCTACAGGATGTGTCACAAAGTCTGACGCTACATCCCTGGGTGAATGCCCCTCAAAACTAGTTACTCTAACTGCAGTCTTGGATGCAGTCTCCCTCTGAACTCAAGCCAGGCCCACTGAACAAACATCATTTGATCACAGATCCACATTCACTCCTTTCCTTATTAGCATTTCTCCAAGAACCCGCTCCACACACACACACACACACACACACACACAGGTCTCTGACCTCTGATGGACGCCCACACACCCAAAACAAATGCGAGACACTGATGTCAGAGAAGGGACTGACAAACAAGGCAGAGGGAATAGTGTGTCCTCAGGATGGATGTATACTCAAATAAAGACAAAAATTAAACCAGTAGAAAAAAAACGAACCCTGTCTATTGTATCGCTCAAACTGCTTAAACATGAAGACAGGGACACACTGGATTGGAAGCCAGTCCATCACTGTACTGTCCAGGACACTGGAAGCAAAACACTGGCAAGCTTGTCTTCTTTTTTCTGGGAATCCCTTACAATGGATACAGCAGCAAGCCTTATATCGGGATGAATTCCACCTTACACACTGCTTTATATCAGACAGAGACAGATTCACCGACAATGTGGATGCCTTAATCCACCAAACTGAAAGCTCTCCACTTGAACTAGCATTTGCAATTGGTGGACAATCACAGGAGACAGTACCTGACGCTCACAGGAGACAGTACCTGACGCTCACAGGAGACAGTACCTGACGCTCACAGGAGACAGCACGGCTGGAAGACACGCCGAGCAGGCCCTCGGCCGCCGGCCACCGCTTTGGCGCTATGCGCCTCTCAGGCTGCACAGCAAGCAGGAAAACGAGCTTTGTGGGGCACCATCATCAGTACCGCGGGACGAAGCTCCACAGGACCTGGCAAAGCCAGGCAGTCAGCACCACGTGCTAAAGGTAGCAGGTACTGGAGAAAGCACACTGTGAAAGAGGCGTGGTCATATCCCAAACCTGATTGGTCCACTGGACCAACTATAGCGGCCCCGCCCACGGACACCAAGCTCCACGCCGATTGCTGGATTCACAACACGCATGTCTGAGCTCTGGACACAACAGCAAAGCAATCATAAGGAACGAGACCTCATGGAAACCCTCCTCATTGTTCCAGTCCAGAAATATTAATGTCATCACACATAGTCTCTCACATACAACGCTAAACAACCACGTATACATATGAATACGTGTGTATTTTTATATATGTAACACACACACGCACAGCTCTCCGCATACTGCTTCTGTGCCACTTTCAGAAGTGTAGGCCAGCACTGATGCACCATTTTGCATCACTAGGAAGCCATGATAAATGTGTGACAACAGGACAGACAATAACTATCTGTTTTACCGAACATAAGCTTAGCCTACCAGCTGCTTTAAAAAAAAAAAAAAAAAGACCATAGAAGATTTACTGCAAGGGATGAATTCAGTGTTATGGTCCGGCCTGACATGTTTAAGCCTAATGTACACATCGGGGCGGAGTGAAAGTCCCACCTGGAAGTAGTGGGTCAACGGATGGAGCTGGAAGAGTGCGATAGCAAAAGAGGCTTGGCGGGGAGGAGCTGGCATGGACCCAAATATCACATGGCTCTGCGGCAATCCAAGTCCCACAAGCACTCCTCCCATTACTGTTGTATCTAACCAGGGATCCGGCCCCAGTCCGCAGTAAACCTGGTACACGTGTGTCAAGCAAATGCAGACCCAGCTGGACCGCCTCGTGGGTCCAGTGCATAGAGGTCAGCCTACCGTCTAACCGACTTACACACCCCTGCTCCGCGAAGAGCCGGGGGAAATGCCATTGGCCGACACCCCACATCGCCATAACATGGAGTGAGGCTCTGGCCATACGCTGTGGAAGCCACATTTCTGCTTCACGTCCCTGCATGAGAAGGTCCTGCCAAGAGGAAACAGGAACTACGACTTACAGATTCCCAGCTAAAGAAGCAGGGTGAGATCGCTCTTAACCAATCCTCTCAAAGACAATCAATCAAAAAGCTCAATTTACAAGCAGGGATTGGTCAACAACAGAAATCACTTCTTTCTCAGAAACTGAGTAGAATTAAGAATCCAAGTGTAAGCCCCTAGCCGGGACTTTAATTAATGGCTTTTAGTTATTCTCTCTATTCCCATCTCTGTGTGGGTCCAAATGAGAGCCAAACCACACACAAGAGGAGCCCCAACAACAGTGGGTCTGATCTGAAGATTAATGCTCCATGCCAAAGCATGCTGGGAGTCCAGGAGGACTGTAATTGGTCCATCATCCCTACTGCTCACATCTAAAATGGCTCAGGCACATGGAAATAAACAACTCAAAAGCTACCAACATCTTCAGACAAGAATAGAAGGTTCACCAGATTTTTTTCTCATTTAGACATGATTAAAGGCTCTCAGGGACATCCCCCTCTCCACCCACGAAGATTTGTTACACGTTCTTATTTTGCCATCTTCATAGGGGGTAAAGAATTTGATGCATAATGTATGAAATTTGGACCAGGACAAAACTGTGTCATTTCTACGTTCATCAGGATAAGGTCAGACCCAAACAACTCATTAAAAGGTCACACAGCCTCCCCCGCATGGTCACGGCGCCACTACACCCCTGCTCTGAAAAAGATGAGTAAATATAACCATCCACGTTTGAGGGGGGGGAAGGGAATTAGCGGGTCACTCTGAAACCCCATCTCGCTGGCTGGACCCTGAGGATACTATTACAGGAGAGATCTCCCAAGACCTCGAGTGGAGTCCTACAGATGCATCTCAGCTCACCTCTCTCTTAAAAATATATTTAAAATACCACGGGGAGCCAGGTTTCAAGATGCACCTCTCCCAGTGAGTCTAGCATACCCATGGGGCTGCACATACTGGCAGGAAACACCATTAGCACAAGGCTTCCGAAAAATGCTATAGCTGACGCACATTCTTACTCCACCTTCCAGCAGATTGCTGCCTTGCCAAAGGACGCCCAAACTTCCCAGTACTTTGACTATCTATCCCGACACCGAATGGTTTTCCACTGAGGGGTGATGTCATGGGCTCTCTCAGGAGAATGAGGAACTTCCGGCTTGCTTTTTTCCACCAAGCCAACATCAGAAGAGGAAGGAGAACCAGATGTACGGGCTTCTGCTAGATGCTGAGGGCAGCAGGGCTCGTTCGTACAGATCGCCAAGACATCACACTGACAACTCCACATCCAGTCACATACCTGTGCCTTTAGCTATACTGGAAAACATGACTTGTACTTACTACTGCGTTGTAAATGCCAGTATCAGGGGATGCCCCATTTAGCTACAGAAGCACACTGAAAGCAGCTTTCAGCTGAGAAGGAAGTACATAGCATTTTAGTAACACATTTTTCAAATGTTTTATTTAGAGGTCAAGTTGTATGATGTAAACTGAAACGGTAGCCTACAATAGTTCCAGGTCCAGGACTCCCCCGTAGGTGCAGCTCACTCCCACACATGCCCACACCCACGAAGATGTAAAGGTGCAGTTTCACAGGGGAAATCTGGGGCCTTTTCTACGAGACGAAGACGACGGGCTTCCCCTTTGCTTTAGGTGAATGGTTTTTGAACAACGCTGATATAATGAGACCCGCAGAAATGACTCGGCATAAGTCTCTTAAGCTTTGATTGTTATTCTCCCGGCTTCTCTAACTGGGTGGCAGGAGGTGGCGAGGCTGCCACATCGCACAAAGCAGCCTGTGCCCACCAGTAAGGCCGCCATTACTGTCGATTTGGAAGCCCAGTCTAAATATTTTAAAAGATATTACAGAAATACTAGTGAAGACGTTTTAATAATTCTAAACATGACACTATTTAGCACTATTTAATCCACACACACTATTATACCACACTTCTGAGAACTGAAAAATGTCACCAAAGCTTCAGTCCAGTCAGCACGTCAGTTAGGAGGACAAAGGGCACAGGAGTGAGAGGAGAAATTCTCCATTAAAGTCCTACGACCACTGGGGACTTGAAAAGTAACAGTGCTAAACACAGTTATTAGCGAATATTACGAGGTGGAAATTGGCGACGACAACCCAAATCTATATTAATATATTTTTTATTTTTAATAATTTTCACTGAAAAGCACCTCAGGCCCACATTTAGAAGTGGAGAGCAAGGCAGTAATGGCACACGGATTGATCCTGAGCCATCCAGCTACACTCTTTGCGGTACGGAACGCACAGGGAAGCGAAGACATTCCTTGACATGGGCGATACCTTCATTCACAAATAGATGTTCAGCATGAGGTACATTATTCTAATTGTGCCTATGAGTTGGTCACGACTCATGCTGGAGAGCTCAATGTCCATCTCATGTCACTAGAGTCAGTAGTTTGGTAATAGTCTGGTTGTCTAATAAATTACTCCAACACCAGAGAGAGAGAAACTGATAAGAGCAAGACAGCCCCTAAACTCAGACGTGTTGCTGGAAACACATCCAACATGCTAACAACATGACCATCAGAAAATGGGTACAGCCCTGGTAGGAGTTACATTAATGTATCCCCAATGGTACAAAAATGTCCCTCAGAGTCCATTTCTGTACCTCAAATTAGACTAAAGGTACATTTACCTGCAGCTAGGCTACGATTTGCAGACCCTTGAGGGTACAGACGCAGTAACAAGTAATCGAAACCTCAAAAGGCACAAATTGGTATCTGACAGTGCAAGTCAGCCTGCCTGTGGCCTTTAAGGAGCTACTGGCAGGAAGCGGCCCAAGACAATAACTACAGCAACTGCTCATCCAGTTTGGTGAGACAACAAAGGTAAGGTGTGCACACATTTTTGTGCTATTACCACAATATTTTACTGCAGCAAATCTTGCAGATTGCATTCTCTAAAGTAAACAGGTAAGGCTAAGTTTGCCCAAACTTTGGATTTAAACTGAGACAGTGCTGGAAAAGGTATGCACATGCGTGCTCATTCACGGGGGTGCCAGGGGTAAACGGGCAATCCACGGGGAGGGGAGGGGGGGCATGCAAACCCCACACACAAAGGGAGGGGGCAGAATCTCAGCCCCCCCATCCTGGACTGGTGAGGCAACACTGATACCCAGCAAATTACCCTGCTGCCCACATACGTACAGGTTCAGCGATTTTAAATGCGACCTTGTCTATCCTTCCTTAAAATAAACAAAGGAAAAAAAAAATCAAAGTTCTTCACTAAATTCATCAGGTCAACAGGAATGTGACGACAAAGGCCTGAAGGCAGATCAAATGGCGCATGTATCAGAAGGCAGCCCAAACTGGACCGGGAGCCCACAAAAACAACACAGAAACCAGCCAAGAGAATAGATGCCCCCCTGCTCCCTCCTAAAAACAACAGATGCCCCCCCGGGGCTCAGCCACGGGGGAATTGTAAAATTGCCTAGAAAGCCTCGTACATGAGCAGAGCCATACAAGCAAAGACGCATGCCTCCTACAGGGGTAATTGGTTTTTAATGGAACGCCGATTTGGGGCGGCAGGGCGGCTCATTAAGTAGCACTGTTGCTTCACACCTCCAGGGTTGGGGGTCGGAATCCTGTCTTCGCTTTGCATGTGGAGGTTGCACGTCCTCTGTCGCACGGGGTTCCTCTTGCTGTCGAGACACACAGTTAGGCGTCTCCCAATCATCATCCGTCTGATCGTTTGTCTGGCATCCCTACCGGGCTGTACCCCTGCCCTGTGCAGACTGGGGTAGCCCCCGCCCCCATCCGGGATAAGCAGTTAGATGATAGATGGATGATGGCAAAAAGAGAAATCTCTCCTGGAAAGTACAGCCCAGCCACCCCCCCACCAGTCCCCCTATCCCCCCCCCCCCACCACCCCACCACC
>JAODKM010000031.1:85357-109653 GCA_026780845.1 Petrocephalus sullivani
ACAACGCTGGATTAATCCGCGTTAACGCGTCAATTTTGACAGCCCTAATATATATATATATATATATATATATATAGAGAGAGAGAGAGAGAGAGTAAAGCAGGGGGCTGCCAGTCCAGAAATTCTCTGCCAGCCCCCATTTCTTGGTTACTCGTCCAGTCAACGTGGCGGATCCCAAATCGCTGCTCTCCAGGGACATCCTCGTTTGCAGGACTCCGGACTCTTTCAGAAGCCGAGACGTGGCCCAGAATCCCTCGGGTGGGGCCAGGATGACAAACACAGTCTGCCTGGGTGGGGGTATGGGACCACATGTGTGTGCCCCCCAAATCGCCACGCTACAAGGTGCCAGGGTGCGAACACCCTGGAAACGGCTCCCTTCCCTCCAATAAAGGTTCCTTTTTGAGGGTAGCACAGACCAATGAAAACGGAAGAAACTGACGAGTCAAATGCTACTGAAGACTCCTGGCGAGGCACAAGTCACATGACCAACGATGCATTAACCTAAAACCTAGCACACACAAATAGTTTATGCCCACTACATAAGCTGGGGAAGACCCACTACACACACACACACACACACACACACACACACGTTCAGCAGAAACTCATGCCAATAATATCCATGTGGCCCTTAAAGGGCCAGTGCTGAAATAAACAACAAATCTGATTATGAGACAAAAAAGTCAGTTCTCCTCACTACCACAGTCCACTCCCTCCTCCAGGAGCAGTTTAATTAATAGGAAAATATCCATTACACTTCAGTCTGGGCTGGATGAAGCAGAGGAATGAGAGGCCATACACTAGAGCACCACATCTTAAACATAATATAGCCTATACAGATATACAAATAGACATCAAATAGAAATACATATCCAAGCTGCAGTGCCTTGGTCGCTTCCGTGGAACTGATTGGTTTTCCTGCTCCCAACCAGACTTCACTGGGAACATCTAAAGAGGTCTCTCCTTTCTGCCACCACGCAAGAAAGGGTCCCCCAGCCCAAATCCTGTCAAAAGCACCTCTCCCCCTCCACAAAAGACCTCATTGTTATGGGAAATCAGTCAGACAAAACACCCCCCCTCCCCACCCGCAAAACACCGCACAATGCATCAGGCTTCTGACAAACGCAGCATTAAAGCAAATAAAACGCGGCTATATATAGCATATCATCATAAAGAGTGCATGCTGAAGATCAGAGGTGAATTTGCGAGGCACGGCCCAGAGATGCGCGCTTAGATAAAGCAGGAGCTCCCGTTCCATGGGGCAAGGACGAGCGCCGAGGAATAACCCGGCGACGCACACAGAATAAAGGAGAGAGACTATGGGTCATAAGGTCTGGCCCAAAATGATGCCCTATGCGCGCTCCTATACCCCCACCTAAGGGACTGCGGGTGCGAATAGACCTCAGTGCACATCATATGGGCCACTAGATGGCCAAGCGTGGTAATAAAAGGCGCTTGGGCTGAGGTGACAGGTCCCCATACCCAGTAGTCATCAGGGGGGTGGTGATCGTTTAAGGGATGGAACGGGGGATGTTCGTTTTAGAAGGGGGATGATGTTGGCTGTTTTTATTTCGGGGGGGGGGGGGTGGGGGGGGGTCTGCGTCCCCCCCCCCCCCCCNNNCTCGAGTACTGCACATACCTAAAAGAAAAGGTGGGGGGGGGGGCATAAACGCGACCAAAGGGGCCGTCGATCTGACTGATGTCGGCATGAAACTCCCAACGGGACGTTTCCGGCGCTTCTGAAGCAACCGCTGCCCATATGAGCAGCGCATTTCGCAAGAGCCTTTCGGCTCCTACCGGCAACGCGCGGCTCAGGGGGGGCACGACTTCTGCGGGGAAACCGGCCAGGGGCCATCCACGGCAGAGCAGAGGCAGGAGTCCGGGGGCCAGGGGACGCCGGCACCGGGGAGGGCTCGGCCAGCGCCCCGGCGGCTGGATGGGCGGCTCCCGCAGGACCGCCACTCTGACTGGCAACAACTAGTTACAATGTTTCGCCACCGTCACGGTTGAGTAACTAACCCGCGCCCGGCTGCTGCCAGCCTGCCCGTCTTTGTCTGCCCCCGCGTCTAGGCAGCGATCTGCCTCCGCGGAGTTTGGAAGAGATGATCGACAGTGACTAGTACACACTTGCTGACTAGTCCTGGTAGCTGGTGATCCCATAGTCCTGGTAGCTGGTGATCAGAGCCGGCGCTCACAGTGATTCCGATCGCAACGTGGAGATATCCGGCGTTTAAACGCCCTTGTGTAAAGCTGGGAGATCCGGGCTTAAAGCAGGCAGCGTGCTGAGCGTGCCGGGGGGTGTTATACTGAATGCATTAATATTTTCCGTGGATTCGCCTGATTCCCTGTGGACGAGACAGAACCCCCCCATAGACACTACGGAAGGTGGAAAAGCAGAGGTTACACAGGAGGATAACGCAGGATTCGGCATCTAGCCTACTTACAATAAGCGGCGTCCTCCTGGCGAGCAGATGCGACGCGCTCCTCCGGAATAGGGCGAGCGAGGGCGATGCGATAGGAACAGCCCTAAGCTGCGGGAGCAAGCGCGCCGCCCCTCGCCCCTGTTCCGCCTTCGCTTCGCTTCGGAAGCCGCCTGACGCCGCCCGGATCTCCGCTCGCTGGAGCCGCTCTATCTGGGAATTTCCTCCCCGGCCAAGGGAGCATTTGATTGCCGTCGGCGAGGTGGGGGACGCAGCGAACAATGTGCTCCGGAGCGGGAGAGGGAAGCCGAGAGCGCCGTAGCCCACGCCCAGCCCCGCTCCGCCGATCCGCCCTTCGGAGGACCCGCCCCGCCGGCGCTCGTCAGCTCCCAGTTTACCGGGTTCATCGTAACTTTAGCCGTAGTATGACTGATCCGCACTCCTCTTCTGAGGGCAGATCAATAGGGTGCTGTCATACAGTCGAAGGATCTGTTATTATGACTAATATAAAAATAGAGTTCCTGTAAAGCTAGTTTGAATGCCACTTGCACGATGCACTGTTTGATGAAGGCTGTTTTATTGAGACGCCTGGTTTGTATATACGGTCGTGGCCAAAAATTTTGAGAATGACACAAATATTGGTTTTCTCATAGTTCGCTGCTTCAGTTTTCATGATGGCAATTTGCATATACTCCAGAATGTTATGAAGAGTGATCAGATCACTTGCAATTAATTACAAAGCCCCTTGTTCAATTGGGATTCAATTGTTCAAAAGGTTCACTGGCTATGAAGAAGGCTTCAGGGCGCCCAAAAAAGTCCAGCAAGCGCCAGGTCTCCTAATGGTGATTCAGCTGTGGGACTCGGGGACCACCAGTGCAGAGCTTGCTCTGGAATGGCAGCGGGCAGGTGTGAGTGCATCTGCACGCACAGTGAGGCAAAGACTTTTGGAAGATGGCCTGGTGTCAAGAAGGGCAGCAAAGAAACCACTTCTCTCCAAGAAAAACGTCAAGGACAGACTGATGCAAAAAGTACAGGGATTGGACTGCTGAGGACTGCAGTAAAGTCATTTTCTCTGAGGAAGCCACTTTCCAATTGTTTGGGGCACCTGGAAAAATTATTGTCCGGAGAAGTAAAGGTGAGCGCTACCATCAGTCCTGTGTCATGCCAACAGTTAAGCATCCTGAGGGCACTCATGTGTGGGGTTGCTTCTCACCCAAGGTAGTGGGCTCATGCACAATTTTGCCTGAGGCCATAAATAAAGAATGGTATCGAACCATCCTCCGAGAGCACCTTCTCCCAACCATCCAAGAACAGTTTGGTGAAGAACAATGTCTTTCCAGCATGATGGAGTACCATGCCATAGGGCAAAAATGATAACTAAGTGGCTTGGGGAACAAAACATCAAAATTTTGGGTCCATGGCTAGGAAACTCCCCAGACTTTAATCCCAGAGAGAGTCAGGTAGGCAAACAAAAACCCACAATTTCTGACAAACTAAAGGGATTGATTATGCAAGAATGAGTTGCCATCGGTTAGTATTTGGCCCAGAAGTTGATTGACACCATGCCAGGGCGAATTGCAGAGGTCTTGAAAACGAAGGGCCAACACTGCAAATACTGACTCTTTGCATAAACTTGATGTAATTATCAATAAATGCTTTTGAAATGTATGAAATCCTTGTAATTATACATAGAAACATCTGACAAAAATATCGAAAAACACTGAAGCAGCATACTTTGTGAAAACCAATATTTGTGTCATTCTCAAAACTTTTGGCCATGACTGTAGACCGGTTCCCATATAGATTTGTTAGCGTTATTAATGATTTTAGTTATAGCAATCACTTTTCTGATGCTCTTATGTTTTTAAATCGGTTTAAGAAATACATGATACGTGTGGATTTTAGGACTGTGAATAACCTCCAGCAACCATGGTAGCCTGGGGAATTTGTCTCCCTACGCTTGCATATTACGGAAAAGAGCATGTGTTATTCTGGAACAATACCATGTTTAAAAAATGTTGGATGATGGTCTTGTCTTTATTTTAAATTTTTAAAACGCCATTGGTGAGACTGTCATAGAAGCTTCAGGTGTAGATATACCACAGAGGCAATTTGCAAACCGGTGGCCTGTTTAGGATGGCTAGGGGTCAGGAGTCTATCCCAGAGGTTGTGCTTGCAAGGCTGGGAACAACCCATCGCAGGTCACACACACACACACACACACAATTTGACAACTCCAATTAACTTCAGCATGTTTTTGGACTGTGGGAGCAAGAGAACCCAGAGGATGCAACACAAGGAGAACATGCAAACTCCACACACATGGAGCCATGGTGGAGACTCGAACCCTGGTCCCAGAGCTGTGATGGCAACAGTGCTCACCACTGCACCACTGTGTCACCCTAAACTGGAAACCATAACACTATATGATTATAGTAGCGTTTTTTGAAACATTTTTGAGTAGAAATATGTTTTTTTACCCATCCATCCATGTTCTTTGGGTACAGGTTACAGGGCCATCTAAGGTGTGATGCACAGACCTCCCTCCCCTAGCCACCTCCTCCAGCACCACTAAGGAGATCCCAAGGTGTTCCCAGGCCAGCAGAGAGATATAATCTCTCCAGCATGTCCTGGGTCTGCCCCAGAGGCTCCTCCGGGTTGGACATGCCAGAAGCACCTCCCCAGGGAGGCGTGCAGGAAGCTTTTTTGATAGATGACTGAACCACCAGCCTGTTACTATCATCGCCAAGTTTGCTCCTCTGTGTTTGTCTTGTGTGGAGCAAGAAAAGGCAAGTGAAAAGAAAACTATAGCCCCAGTGCTGACACCAGTGTTGGAGTCCACCCAAGAAAATGAGAGGAGCTTATGCACCGAACACCAGTTCAGAGCATCCAGCCTTTTTGGAGACCTTGGAGGGGCTACTGAAAGGTACCCCTTTTGGCCACTCTAGTGTTCTACCGGGGGGTTTTAGCCTGGTGGTGCACTGGATCACATGGTGGGGGGAAATACCAGACAGACTTGGTAGACCCAGACGTATAGTGAGGGTTCCAATCAGGCTCCAATCCCACCAGAGAGGATACATTCCATGTGCCTAGAGCCAGTTTTGGTTGCCTGGGATTGGTCCATCAAGGTCTCTGCCTTCACCTGCCACCCCATCTGCAATGCAACGAACCCCCCCGGGCCCTGTGCAGGTAGTGGGCTCACTGGAGGGTGGTCCGACCCATGTAACTCATTCAGGCTATGCCCGGCTGGGCCCGATGGGTAGAGGCCCGGCCACCAGGCGTTCACCCACAAGCCCCCCCAGGCCTGACTGGCGGGATCCCCAGTCTCCCCAATCAGGGTGAGGTCACGTGATCCTTTCTGTTAATCTTCATAGGGGGTCCATGTGAATCACACTTAGTCTTCCCAAACAGCTAGGACCAGGTTTCCTTGGGAGACCCTACAAGGGGCAATTGTCCCAGACAACATAGCTTTTAGGATCACAGAGGCACACAACCCCCCCTCCCCCCACCAAAATAAGGTGGTGATTTTTTTACCATTCATTTAAATTGACAATACAATCGACTTGTTATTGCAATGAAATGACAGCTTGCTTTTAATCGATAACGCTATAAAATCATTGGTTCTTTTGAGTACAAAAATATGGAACTATTTTATAACTATCTGTGCACATTCTTTCATAATAAAAAAGTAAAATATCTTTTCTTTTTTTAAAGAAAATAAACCTTACTTCAACGATAACATGGATTTCAATGCCTGATTAAAATACACTTCTCATGCATGCTTATAAATGACTCTTAATTGGTATATTTTGAGTGAAAATGTACTTAATGTGTTGTATGGATACTTTACCCATTTCTTCTTGTTTTCTGTGGGAATTATAGCTCACTGTACTTCGTTCTCGCATTAAATTAGTTTATTAGGCTACAACTGTTCAAAGACCAATAGGGTTGCGTTTGCAAACTACGTATCCCATGAGGCACTATGAATTCACTGTATCCAGGAAGTTTTGTTCCGTTGTTAAGCAAACTTATGCGTGGTCCAGGCGGTGGCTGCCATATGAAATTAGTAAAATGTGCCAGGTTACGTCCTAATTTTCAAGGTAAGGACTTTATATATCTATCCATCAGACACAATAACAAGAGTGTCCATTTTAAAAGACGTAGTTTTGCTGTCCATCTGAAATTACAGATTTTACTGTGCTTTCCAATAGACCTAAAATAATTATATATAGCCTCATTAATTATGATTTTAGCATAGGACACAGGCATGGAAATTTATAGAGATGTGTATTTTTGTGAGGACTTAATGGGGGTAAAACGTGCGATGTGGTGGTATGTGTACTGGGATTATGTTTATTTAAAACTTATGGAAGTATACAATATATGAAGAAACATGTTACTATCACATTTCCACTCTCTTCTAAGCTTCACTAATACATATTGTATTCGTATTTCGGTTCTATTTAAAAGTACAGGGTGAATTTGAAATGGATAGTACAGTAGGAGTACATACTGGCGGTTGTCTGTCAATAGCCTAGAACAAAGCGGTTTATTATGATGCTAAATTATGGACATAATTATGGAAATGAATTCTCAGGCAGTGGGCAGAGATGCGTCGCCGCGCGAAGGATGCGGGCGCGGTGCGCGTCGCCGTGCGGGATCTCGGCTGCCCCGCCGACATGAATCCCAGCCCGCCGGTGGCCGACGAGCCGGAGCCGCTGCTGGAGACCTACCTCTCCCCGGAGAAGCTGGTAGGGCTCCGGCCTCATTAGCCCCAAGACTCTGCGCTACAGTGCCGGGGCTGTGCGGGTATGGGCAGGCAGAGAGGTCCTGCTGTCTGCTGCCCTTTAAAAAGCATATGCCCCCACATTAGAATATAATGATGAATATAATATTCAAGCATTACGACTGAGTTAAGTCACCCTGTCCTCATTTGTTCAAAAATACCATTTGACCGTAAAACGGGAATTATAATGACTAATAATTCTTACACAGAGCTGATTTTCAGCAGTCACATCTCATCTGATCTTCTAACGCTTTATACGCTGAGCGTTTTTTGGCAGGCGTGCGTTCTTCCTCTCGCCGCTTACGTCTTTCTTTGTGTTTCTAACCGATTCATCCTAGCGCGCTTTCCTGGCGGCCGCCTTTAGTAATACCGCTTTCTTGGTAAGTGAGGCAGCTGAGTACACCGAGAGGAACGCCATTTAACTGCCGACAAATGTGATTTATCGGCGGCATCTAGCTGATTCGAGTCCGCAGAAAGCAGCTCCTGACGCTGACAGTAATCTTCGCGCTGGCCCTCCGTCCTGATGCAAGGCAGGGGAGCCATTGCCTAGTTCCGTTTTTTTTTTTTTAAATGCGGATAGTGAGGAGTGGCTTCAACCTATTCTCAGTTAAATAACTTAGATAGTACACTAAATATAATGCAAAAGGGAGATTTGGACGTATCCATCATCCACCTGTGTATCCAGTACATGGCCACAGAAGGGCCTGCACACTATTTCACGCATTCTCCCCTTAATGAATCAAAGTAGCCCACCTTTGATATTCCAGGTGCTCTTTTTTTTGATAATGGGTGATTACACATCATCTCCCATTGTGAAAATATACAGAGGGGAGTCTGCCCCAATTGTGAAAATTTACCACCTGCTTCCCGCACGTCAGTCTGTGCACGTCACTGGAGGGCACAAGTAAAAATGCACACCCAAGGCAATTTTAGAATTTTAGAGACATCAAGCTGGCTGAACTGCATGTCCTCGGATTGCTGGAGGAGAATTCCATGAATGCAAAGTCCACACACACAGAGGTATTTGGGGGTGGGATTCAACACCAAAATCTAGGAGGTGTCAGAAAATAGATCTGATTCTGTTCCTTTCTTATTTGATTTCATTCTGACTACCATGTGATTCAGTGCCGAATTTCAAGTATTTTTTTTTTTGGCCTGTGTAGAATAGTGAACTAGTCTGATTTATCTGAGGGCGGGCCCTGTAATTGTGCATCCCTGCAGCGAGTGCTGACCGGCTGCGAGGACCTGCGGGATGTCACCATCCTGGAAATGTCTGTCGACACACGGGAGAACACCCTTGGTAACTTTGGTGAGGGAGCCACACGTTACCTAATGCGCCTGGATGATGATGCATTGAATGCGATGCGGACGCATCCGGAGGTAGGAGGGATATCGGCTGATGCAGACTGATTGTCTCTGTGTCTCGTACGCTCACAGGCACCTTCCTGCCAAATCTCGTCCAGCTGAAGATGAATAACAGTTTGATCTTGTCTGTAAGGTAAGGTGTGCAGCTCAGCTTTTACAGGTGAAATACAGATGTTGTTCAGTGACAGATCTAAGGGGTGGCCAGGTGTGGCCATGCCCCCCCCCCCAAGCAAACACATGGCCACCTCTGTTGCTTCCCCATATCAAAATAATAATAGACTCTGTGCAGTACAGCCACTGCCAAAAATATACGGTAACGTGCACCTGATAGCCAGCCCACTCCAAACTGCTGGGCACAGAAGGGGCGTGGGCTGGTGGTGGGTGTGACTTAGGCTTAGAGACTCTCGGGGCCTATGCTAAACTGCTGTTTGTAGACTCAGCGTTTAATACTCTACAACCTCATGTTCCCCTTGAAGCCAGTGCAGCAGGTGAATGTCAACCCATTCTGACCCACCACACACAACGGGTCAGGGTAAACAGGACATTGTCTGATGTGCTTAACATCAGCACTGGCACCCCCCGGGAGTGTGTCAGTAATGTCAGCACTGGCACCCCCCGGGAGTGTCAGTAACGTCAGCACTGGCACCCCCTGGGAGTGTCAGTAACGTCAGCACTGGCACCCCCCGGGAGTGTGTCAGTAACATCAGCACTGGCACCCCTCGGGAGTGTGCCAGCTCACCAGTCCTGTTCACTCTGCACACCAACTAATGCACATGCAGCACTGTCAACATATTTATTCTAGAATTTTTTCATGTCAGACACAATTGATGCAGCTGCATGAGATTCAGAAATTTCTCCATTCCTCACCCTTAACACTGACAAAACAGAGGGGATGGTGTTCAACCTCAGGTCTCTTGGTTACTGCCCAGTGATTATCCGCAGTTGCAAGACAGCCCAGTTGATTCCTATGAATATCATGGGGGTACACATTGATAATAAACTAACATTGAGTGCCCAATGTCTGCACTTGGGACCAGCAGAGACTACATTTCCTTTGCAGACTAAAAGGCCTTTGACATCAGCTAGAAAGTTCTTCCTATCTTCTACTGCATTGTAGTTGAGAGTATATCTTTTATGGCATTACAACTCGGTTTGGCAATCTTACTATACAGCAAAAATCTCAGATCATCATGGGAGACAGGCAGCATCCCACCCCACAGGACATACTCAATGAAATGACCGTCAGGCAAATCCAAGGCACATTTCGTCAAAAGGTTCAGTCTGGGTTAGAATAATCCTGATTTGGAAATCCCATGTTTTGCTTGATCTAGAAAGATTATCAAATCTGGATTACCAGTGAGGCAAAACAGCATTGGTTTCTGACCCACAGTTTTTAGTCAGGGCACCCAAAAACAGTCAGGGGAACATCTAAAGAAACAAATCTCCACAATAAACAGGAGCATCCATTGAACAGTGATACTCCATTAATCCTTGTGGGGAAATTCTCCTCTTGCCTACCTCATCTTGCTCTCCATGAGGCTCATAGATATGTATGTAGGCATGAGTAAGCTTTGGGGGGGGAAGGGGGACACAGTGCAGGTTAGGGGCTTTGCTCAGATGAACAACATAGTATAGTATCCGTCTGCTGGCTTCAGGATTTGAACTGGAGAACTTCTGATCACAGACAGAGTCCTTACCTGTCGAGTCACACACTGCCCCCTTCATTTGTGTGACATGAAGGGTTATGAGTTAGTCATCAGTTTCAGTTCTGTGAGATTTTTCTGAGAGTACTTCATGAGTCGCCACCAGCCAGAGCTGGATAGTTCAGGTCCAGAAAGTAAAAACCTTTTTTGTTTGAACCAACCAGATGGGCACTCTGTGACTGTGACTCTTTATAGTCATCTGGTTGGTTGGAAAAAAATCTTGGTCTGGATTTTTACTTTTTAGACCTGAGTTATCCATCTCTGGCTGGTGGTGACTGCTTTATGAGTTAGAAGCTTTGCGAGTCACCTCCCAGCTCCTTTGCTGTGAGATCTGCCAGGCCCAGCCTCGGCCCCCCATCCAGCCCCCCACCTCTGCCTGATGCTGCCATTGGTAAGATACTCTCAGTCACTGTGCTGACGGCGACCGTAGAGCAGACTGTGGCGGGAATCTGGGATCTGGGAGTACTGGTGGAGGGGGGCAGGTGGCAGAGCTAATGGGCCGGTGCGGGGCGGAGTGGTCCTTCATTACAGCACGGATGGTGTGGCCACAGGGGGCAGGGGGGCAGGCCTCTCCCAGCTGTCGCTACCTCCACAGGGACCTGGGCACGACGCTGTCCCACCTGCGTGTCCTGTGGGTGGCTCGTTGCGGCCTCGCTGACCTGGATGGCATCCCATCATTCTGCTTCCTCAAGGTTGGAGAGCGAGCTCACGCCAAGCGCTCGTTAATTGACATCCATTTATCTTTTAAGATTTATGACCGTTATTGCAGTGTCAGCTGATGCCCAGTGTCTCTGCGCCGCGGTTTCTGTGACTGACCTTAGACCCCTCGCCCACCTAGGAGCTGTACGTGGCCTACAATGACATCTCGGACCTCAGCCAGCTCAGTATGTTGGAGCACCTGGAACTCTTGGACTTGGAGGGTAACGACGTGGATGACCTTGTCCAGGTGCAGTACCTGGGCCTCTGCAGTCAACTCCATGCCCTGACCCTGGAGGGAAACCCCGTCTGCATGCGCTCCCACCCTAGCGCTCAGCAGGTACTTGACCCCACCCATTTAACTGCTGCCATGGAAACCCCCTTCCAATAGATGATGAGATCATTGGTCTTCTTGATCGGTGATGTTATTGTCCTGTTTTATCCTGTACTTGAAAAGCCAGTTGGGATGCTATATTAGATCAGCACCTGTTGTTCTTGGGTGTGAATCGAGATGATGTGTAGCCCGGCGAGGCCTCTGGTGGTAAAGTGTGGTTAGCGTCACTGGTGAGCATCACCCCGGACCTGGGGTCTGTGCTACATCTGAGCCTCAAGGTTTTACAGGAGATTGTGATGTTTGAGGGGGGCACATGGAACATGCAGATGAACTCCTGTCACATGTGCGTGGACCAATAGGACTGAAGGATTTTGTAGATGGATGACAGCACAAAGGTGTCTTCTCGCTGTCGTCCCCTGCATGCGGATGGGGGAGTCAGCGGCCCTCCGCAGCGTTGAAATGCAGTGACTGCGTTCAGCGTCATAAAAGGCCCGTTTGATGTGCTGATTCCGGTGGGAGCAGGTCGCCTGTGACTCGGGGAAGCCCAGCTTTCTGGTTTTGTGTCTCTGTGCTTTGTGTGTCCGTTTTGAGCTGCAAATATCCCCAGCTGTAATAACTCGGTTTGTGCGGTTTGGGTAAAATGAACACAGGCGCCTTGGGGGAGACAGTCCTGAGTTTTTATTGGTCTGAATATGAATGGATCTTCCGTGTGGTCCGAGGTCTGAGGTTGCCGTAAGTGCAAGCCGGACTTTCCTGCTGGGATTTTCGCAGGCACCTCTGAGCTCCTCTCCCCCCATAGTCACAGTTGCAGAAACATTTAGTTTGAGAATAAGAGAGAGTATGTGAAACCTGCTGCATCGCAGTAAGTAGAACCTGCTTTTAACTATTTGGCCTCGTGTTTCTTGTTTCATCTTAATGCCAGTGAAAAAAGTGTGTTAAAAAGGTGACTTAAAATGTCATGTTAAATGCTGACACCTAGTGTAGAGGAGTGGTATTTACATAGCCTGTGCTTGGGGGCTGGCACAGACAGCGCCATACTGCTACAGGTCAGCTGTGAGAAGTCTGGTTCCCCAGCTGTGTTACCTGGACGACATCCCAGCGGAGGATACAGAATCTTGCTATGGCACGGCCTCCCCCGAGGACTGGGATGTGCTCAAGGAGTCCATTAAGGAGAGGCTTTCAGACAGCCTGGGGCCTTCAGGTAGGGAGGGGGTCTCTGGGGTGGGGTGGGGTGGGGGGCACGCTGTGTGGTGTGTGAGTGAAATCCCATTTCCACTGAACCACCAGAGGAGAACACAGCTGGGGGAGTTCCCTCCCCTCGGCCGTCTTCGGCACCCCTCCCCCTCAGCCGATCTGTCGGCAGGCCTGGTAGTGCCAGACCCAGCAGTGCCCGACCCAGCACCGCCCGGCCCGCCTCCTGCCCCAGGTCCAGGCCTGACTTAGCCGATGTAGATCCCACTTTTGTGGACCCGGACGCTAGCGACCTGACACATGGTGAGTGAGCGAGACTGCCTCCTCTGCTGCGAGACAAAATTAGACCTATAGTGACAGAGGTGGCAGTTAGGCAGGCCTAACCCTAGAGCAGGAATGCCTTACCCCAAAGCAAGCAGGCCTTACCACAGAGCAGGCAGGCCTTACCACAAAGCAGGCAGACCTTACCCCAGAGCAGGAATGCCTTGCCCCAAAGCAGGCAGGCCTTACCACAGAGCAGGCAGGCCTTATCCCAGAGCAGGCAGTCCTTACCACAGAGTAGGCAGGCCTTACCCCAAAGCAGGCAGGCCTTATCACAGAGCAGGCAGGCCTTACCACAGAGCAGGCAGACCTTACCCCAGAGCAGGCATGCCTTATCCCAGAGCAGGCAAGCTTTACCCTAGAGCAGACAGGCTTTACCATAGTCTACAGACAGTCAGGATGCTTTATTTAATATTCCAGAAAGGAAAACTCATGGTGATCATGACCCTTGGAGCACAATAAAAATGCATTGTGTTTGAAATCGTACTTTCAGAAGATTCAAAAAGTGATGACCACCTGTTCCAATGACCTACATAACACACAGGGGTGAACTGTAGGACAGAGCTCTTCATATTTCTGCCTGCCAGGGCTAAGCGATCATTTTTCCACTGTGAGCCATGAGAAGGACTGGGACAGTGTGGAGGATAGTTTACAGTTACACTGCCCTCTGCAGGTCATAGTGAGAGCTTGCAGGCTGGATTGTGGTGTCTCGTACTCTGAAGCGGCGTGTTCATCTCTGTCACCAGGCATGGGCCGGGTGATGTGTGGAAACCCGGTGCAGGCGCTCCGGCACCGACGGCAGAAGCTCGGCGTAAGCTCCGCCTCCTGCCCCTTTCACTCCATCAGTCACTCTTCTTTCAAGCACCGTTAAAACATTGTTAAAAGTCCTAGTAATAGTGACAGTAACACTGACACCTCCATAATGATGAGCCTGACAGACACAGAACCCTGAGCTCTCCTGAACGAGCGGCCAGCCTGTGCTACCCACTGTGTTCATACCGGCCTGAGTGTGTGAGAGCGAAGGTAGCTTGTGGATTCTCCATGGGCTGGGCCCTGCTGGCTGATTCCTGGGACCACCAAGGCTCTCCCAGAAACGCCCGCTTCTCCCCTCTCTGCAGCTCCCCGTCTCCTGTACTCCCACCTTATCCTCGAGTCACACCCCCCAGGGCCAGCCAGACGACTTCAGCAACAGCCACTGTGACTCTGGGGCAGTGGAGGATGCCGAATGTGGTGACGTCATCATGGAGCTGCGGGCCTGGAGGCAGGATCACAGCAGGTATCCGGTCTGGTCCGTCCTCTTCTTCCGTCCTCGGTTCTGGTCTGCGACCGCACGCCTTGTGTCCCTTCCGCGATAGGCGGCTGATCGCCATGGAGATGGGACGCCTGCCACAGGTGATGAAGGTGTTGCACAGCGGCTCGGATGACGACGAGGAAGAAGGCAAAGGCAGCAGCATCGACTCTATGAGTGACGAAGAGGGAGGTGAGGAAAGCGAGGGCCAGAGAGTGGGCAGCAGTCCGTGGAACAGCACAGATTCCCCAGACTCTTCTTTCCAGTCTCCGACCCCAGGCTAGTATCGCCCACAGTACCGTAACTGGTTGGATCACAGCCCTGTACAGAGACAGCTGATTAGATTGAATGCTCTGTTTGGTATGATCAGATTTCGTGTCAGAGGACAACGCCGTGTCCCCTGGTGTCTCACGGATCCCCACGCCGCTGGACGCTGCCAGGTGTCCGACCCCGCCCCTGATGCCCAGGGCACCAGCCGGTGCATGCAGGGGGCTGTTTGAGGCACGCACGCGCCGGGTGCGGACAGCCAGGAATGTGCCTATGAGAGGAGGAGGAGGAGGGCGGACAGAGCCGCCGGGGGATGAGCTACTGACCACGTGTCCTGAGATTCGTTCTGTGCTGACGTCATGTAGCGTTCCGCCCCACAGACCCAGCTCGGGGCCTGATGTCCTGGGATGCACAAGGCAACGGTATTCTATCATAGGTAGTGTTTCCCAATCTGATCCTTGGGGACCCACAGACAGTCCACGTTTTCGCTCTACCAGGAGCTGGGAGGAACCAAAAATGTGGACTCTTGGAGGGAGCAAAAACATGAACCGGCTGTGGGTCCCTGAGGAATAGATTGGGAAACACTGATCTAAGAAAATAATGTCTTTGTCTGTATGTCCCCATCTCATGTTTACAAGTCCTTTTGTTTCAAGTGACGGGATAGAAAGGAGCTACAAGACCCGGCCAGTCACCATCCACCTTCCCACAATGCCCCAGGTGTCTCCAGTACATCTGACACCCAGAAGACCTTGCACCGCCCGGCCTGCCCTCCAGGGGCTCCCCAAGCAGGATGGTGCCCACTGCAGCTGACAGCTGGAGCTTCCTGTGGAACAGCTGCAGGGGGATGGTGGATGGTGATGGGAGTGTGTGAACCTCTGTTCTGCTGGATGGATCTCAGACCGAATGTAAATTAAGTCCTCATGTCTTTAAGTGTATGATTTAAAGGGCTTCATCTTCTTGGATCTACAATCAACCTAGCATATAAACATGGATGACATGTTAATTAGAGGAACATTAGATGAGTACATTTTCATCAGATGCATAAGTATTGGAGTATGTTGACTCAGAACAGAAATGCACATGAACTCACATATCAAATCTTAAGCACCAAATAATATTTCATAGAATATATATTATGTAATGTCTCAATGACCCCAGTAAAACACTGTAACTGATAACCTTGTCTGTACCTCACCTATGTACTATGTATGATTAAAAGTAATGCATGCTGTCCACCAGGGGATGCTGTCTACATGCCCTCGTATGCTAAACCCTCTATTGCTCTGAGAAAAGTGTTCATGTCATCTATGACATTATAGGTAAGAAGAACGAAAAACAAATTTTCAAACAACGTATAAAGACCGGAAATTACGAAAGTAGACATTGTGCGTGTTCATATTCAGTTGGAAATATCAGAATCCTAACACATAGGTACTAATCCTGGTTAATCTGTGTATACTTCAGTTTTCTAGTTCACTTCACATTGGTACAATCCTTGGAACTGAGAGAGCACAAATTAGTTCGATTAGGGAGAACATTTGTTCAGTCAAGCGCTTAAGTACTGCAGTCTTTGTATCATATTTCAGTCTCTCGGGACATCCACAGGTCTCACGTGTACTGTTCTGTTTGAGATTACAGGAATCAGTCTGCTGGCTAAAGTAATCGTTATTGGAAATAATCCCCCTTCAAAACTTTTCATTCAGTTTCCGTTTCTATCTGACATGTTAGCCTGTTATTGCCTCTGATTTCACAAAGCTTTTAAAAAAATGAGGAAAAGAAAGGCATCCTGAACACAGTCTAGGTGATCCTCCAGCACTTTATCCACGGTGCATTCTCAGCAAAGCTACCCAGCTTTCTGCCAAACGGCGAAGCCACGTAGCCAGACCACACTGACATCCGATCCCGTAAGTACCATTCCGAGGTGCTCACTGTTTTGACGGGAGCTCTGTGTTCCCTCTCTCGAACAGCACACTCCACTTGACACAGGTGAATGTGTTGCACGTTCTTGAATTCTTAGGCACGTTCAGTCCTGTGGCCTGCGTCTTATTATTATTATTATTATTCTTTTTTTGTTGGGGGGAACAGCCACAAAAATGCATGGATTCCACACTTTCCACTGCAGAAGAGAAGGCAATGCTGACAAAATAACAGAATGACAAAGTTTTACAAAAATAAGCAAATAAAAAAAACATTGTGTCCATAAAACAGGATTTTATAAAGCAGAGTTACTAAGCCTCATGCCTTTGGTTCATTGTCCTGCAGTCACATGACCCATAGGCAATTCATTCAATTCCTTTCATGCCACAATATCTCCAAGCCCCAAGAGTTACCTGTGCTCACCTCTGCCCAATCCTGGAGCTACCTGTGCTCACCTAGGCCCAATCTAGATGTTACCTGTGCTCACCTCTGCCCAATCCAGGAGTTAACTGTGCTCACCTCTGCCTAATCCAGGAGCTACCTGTGCTCACCTCTGCCCAATCCAGGAGTTACCTGTGCTCACCTCTGCCCAATCCAGGAGCTACATGTGCTCACCTCTGCCCAATCCAGGAGCTACATGTGCTCACCTCTGCCCAATCCAGATTTTGTTGGCTTACTGTTAATTCTTTCCTAATACCCAGAATGACTTATCCAGAACAGCTTAAGCATACTGTACTAAAACCGCACTCGTCTCTGTCAAGCTGAGATATGTCTACCAGGGCAATTCTGAGTAATCCCCCTGCTGAAACTCTCCTGTCAGATTTGGCCTTGGGCCATCTGCTCCCAAGAGTGGCCCCTGGATCACGGCACCACGCCCTGTTCCTCTGTACCACACCAACCCAATTGCCACAGAAACCCAGGTAAATACAACCCAAAGCAAGTCTGCACATAAAGATCCTATAGATAGAGACATTTTCTCTTTTTTATGTGAAATACATACCTGTCCATATACTTGTGAACACAGGCATCGCAGGTGGACGGATGTACAAATGAGAACTTCACCTGCACCAGTGAGGAAACAAGTGGCTGACCTTCAATGGCTCCATCCCCTCCCAAATGCTCCATCCCCTCCCAAATGCTCCGTTTTCTTACTCTGATTACAGGTTAGAGCTTTGAAGCCTCCCCATAATGTCAGAGCAGTGCTAAACCACAATGATGGTGAGCCGCTGAAGCATAAGGGAGCACACGCTCCCCCCGGCTCCAGGGCCACAGAAATTACTCACAATATCATGCAACCAGAAAAGTCAAGAGGGGGGAGAAAAGGAAGCAAAATGAACCAATAAATGCCAAGCTTCCCACTAAAAAAGATTAATGTCCTGCCTTTTCCCATTCCATAAAGTAAATAATTTAAGTCTATATTCAAATAAGAATTTATTCTCACCAGCTTGTATACATTAATGTGCCTTTACCATCTTGCCAATTAGAGAATAACGGGTAGCGTTTTGGCACAGATACATGTTTAGGTTATGCACATGGCATTTTAATGTATGGGCTGAATGTTACAACCCTGTTTCCAAGAAAGCTGGGACACCGTGCAAAATGTAAATAAAACCAAAATGCAATGATTCATAAATCATTTAAACCCCTATTTAATTGCAAATAGAACAAAGACAACATATTGGATGTTGAAACTGAGAGGTTTTATTGTTAGGCGACAAATATAAGCTGAAATAGAATTTAATGCCAGCAACACTTTGTAAAGAAGGTGGGACAGAGGCATGTTCATCCTTGTGTTGCATAGCCTCTTCTTTTAGCAGCACTCTATAACTAAGGAGACCAGATGCTGGAGTTTTGAAAGTGAAATATTGTCACAGTGTCCATGGTTTCCAAAAAGAATCTGAAGTTTTGATTCGCCAGTACCCGGGACAGTTTTCTATTTTGCCTCAGTCCATCTTGAATGAGCTCGGGCCCAGAGAAGTCAGCAGTGTTTCCGTACTGGATTGTGTTTTGATACGGTTTCATCTTTGCATGATAGAGTTTCATCCTGCATTTGTGGATGCAGCGACAAACTGTGTTCACAGACAGTGGATTTGGGAGTGCTCCTGAACCCATGCAGTGATTTGCATTATAGCATCATGTCTGTTTTTAATGCAGTGCCGCCTGAGGGCCCAAAGATCACAGCTATCCAATACTGGCTTTTGGCCGTATCCCTTGCGTACAGAGATTTCTCTGGATTCTCAGAATCTTTTAATGATATTATGTACCGTAGTTGATGAATTCTTTGCGATATTACATTGAGGAACATTATTCTTGAATTATTGCACTATTTGCCCAGTCTTTGACAGAGTGCGCTGAACCTCTCCCGATCTTCACTGCACTCTTTTTATACCCAATCATCTCTGACCATGTTAATGCTCCTCTGATTATTATGCTAAATTATTACGATATGCAAACACGCCAAGTGTTTGTTTATGTATTCAGTGGGATTCTTATTTAAAAAGTAAGAATAAACAAATTCCAGACGCGGTAGAAGTGCTGGGTTGAGACAAGTCGAGGACAGAATGGTGTTTTTCGAATAACAGCTTTCTGCCGAGGGGACATTCCTGTCAAGCCGTTTCACAGAATTCTCCCTGGTTTATTGCTGCCTGCTCTCCTGCAAAACGCGGAGTACAGGTGCAGCCCACGTAACCGCGTCCCCCAGTTTCCACACCGATCGTGGACGAGCCAACCGATCCACAAGCTGAGCAGCAGTTCCCTGTGGGTTTGAGGCTGGCAATAAGCCCAGTCCCGAGGATGCATGGCGTGCGCTGGAAGCCCTGCGCTGCGGCTACGCAGCTGAGGAGATGCTGGGAAGCGCAGCTGGTTTGTATCCAGCTCGTCTCCGTGGGCACACCTCACCGTTACTATCTCATGCGGGCTATATAAATGTTACCGGAGCATTAAGGGGGAAAACTGCTTTCACAAAAGAAGTTAAAAAGTACTCCCCATTTGCCGACAAACAGTTTTAAAAGGTGGCAGAATAAACTGCTTTTAAGGCGCTAGTATTCCCAGTACATGTATTCTTGTCCATGCCAGTTTTCCCTACAATATACCACATCAACACCAGTGACATTGGGAAGTGTTTTATTCCTGATTCAAGCTAATTTAATTACAACTTGTCTTTATTTTAATGTGACAGTCTCATTAGCACCACTGAGTATGAGCAATAGGCACGTGCGCGTCTTCGCGGGACGGGGAGCTCGCGCGGTTGTTTTTGGTTGCCATGGCAGGTTGTTAGGAGACGCCGTCCGGAAGTAACGAGCCGCTCGGACACTACGGCCGCTCAGGCGTGTCCTACAGAAATACAGCCGCAGTCCTTTGCATAGGGACAAAAAAACAAGGTAAAGTGCACGTTACTTTAAGTCAAAGTACCGTTCTGCGGGAACTGTTTACATTTAGTTTTTCTCTTTTACTCGGAAACGTCTCCGCTGCTGAAAGAGGCTGTCAGACAGACCTTGACGTCTCGTTGTCATTCGGTCGCTGCAGCATAACCGGTTTATTTGAGAATCATGCGAATATTTCGTGTCTTATCACAGACTTTAAAAACATTGACATGCTGTAGAGTGTACAGTGTAGAATATCACTTAGCACACAGTCAGCTGTGAGCTATAAAGTTTGTCGTACAGCCCGCAAGATAAACTAACGATTTATCTGAAGCGTATTATTTAATAAATTAACTATAAAATAAAATATAGGGTAATATTCGTGAGTACACATTTCGCTGTAGCCACAAGAGACGATACCACATGTCACTTTACTGATCTCTATTTCACTTTTGTATTTTAATCTATTGCAATCTATTTGAAGTATTTGTAAATAGGGATTATAAATAACTGCGACGTTTTAACACCTGGGTAGGAGCGGTAGTGTCATAACTGCTTAACGATATTTGAAACATTTTTCCGGGCTATATAATTATTCAGTGTCATGGCTAGGCTGCCTAGTATTGTAGTTACCTGGGAAGGTGATCAATAATGTAAAATATACGCTGCATGACGTCAGCCAGCCAGCCGCCGGCCTTCGCATCCACCTGCGCGCATGCGCGGCGCCGTCACTTACGCCATCCCTGCAGGCTCCCAGCCCCGCCGTTCGGCACGCGCCGTCCCGCGTCACCTGTACACCTTTCTATTTTCACTCATTTTTCTTTTGCCGTTAAAAAGTGCGAACAGTTCAGTAATGGCGCTGTATGATAAATATCACGTAGATATGACTGTTTAACAGATTTACGCAGAACTGAGGGTGACCTGTCATCTTGTGAAGTTTTGCACGTTGTTATATGTGTGAAAGGTTTTAAGATGTGAGCATAACTGAAAAGAATGTGAATATGGTTATGCATATAAAAACAAGATTTCATGCAGGATATAATGATAAATGGTCATGTCAGGGAATGTCATTTCCCTAAACTTTAAGTTTAATGGCGTAAAATAGTTCCACATATTTATATGTACACCATATGACTGTTCTTGTTTATATGTGCTCTCTCATATGTTTATGTGCTGTACTATATTAAAAAAAATATGAACACAGTTCATCATAGTAGGCATGGGTGTAAATTATGGGGGGATCAGGGGACACCCCCTCCCTCCCAATAATCATGTCTCCCCCTAAATGGGTGAAGACCCCAACCTCCCCCAATGTTCAAACCAAATTTACGCCCTTGACTGCATTGCCTTGTTGCACTGCGTGGCGGACAGTGTTGGTGTTTGGTCAGTGCATGAACTAAACAGTTCTTTTTGTCATGCAGTAAATATAACTGGGGCACAGATCCACTTACGCGTCAAGTTTACATGACTTAGCCCATTCACTGAGATTCCGCAGTGGTCGTGCTGATATCAGAATTGCTCAATCCCTCTGCTCCTGGCCCATCTCAGGGGCAGATACAAGAGACAGCCCGGGGTGGGGGGCTGCAAAGCTCACGCAGCTCTTCAACCCTTTCACACCACATAAGCTTTGCGGCACCATAAGAGCAACCCACTCTCTTTGCACAGAGATGCTCTGGGACTGACTCTGAGGGCTCGTTGCTGGCAGACACTTTCTGAATTGTACTGGGAATTGAACTGGGAAAAGGCAGTTTGAAGATTCACACTGATTGTTTTTGTCTTTTAAATATAATTTACCAAGAGGTCTAGATATTTCATGTCATCCTTATGTTTGTGAACAAAATAGCAAGTGACAAGGTATATTGTGAATAAGTATCTTATTAAAATATTCTGAGAAGGTAGTAGGTGGGGACTAGAGCAGAACATATGATACGGGTGCAGAGGATGTTGGGAATTTCCCTTTTCAGAGGCTGACAGGGTCAGGGAAGGGACAGGACAATCACGGCACTGAAACACACGGAAGAGAAAATAAGGTTTGGGCTGAGAAAAAATAAAAAAACTTTTTAAATTCTTTGGTGGAAATGGAAGCATATAATAGGCTCTTTGTGGTTTCAGAGCTCAGGACAGCTGACTTGGGTTCAGATTTTATGATCTGTAATGAATAATCCAAACTTTAAAATTAGTGGAGTTCACTGTTTGTCCACATTATCACTGAGCAGTTTCCAGTTAAAGAACTTTGCCAGCACTATGGCTCCAGAGTTAAAACAGAATGGAAACGGTGGAAAACTGAAATGAATAGGGAGTGTTTAATATTTAATATTCTTTAACATTTAATATTTGGCTAAAGCATACATGCTATGCTCTCTGTAATAACAAAACGATTTTACACTTTGTCATTCTTGTATCCGAATTCCCATCCATTGTTTAAAGGTTTTTTGGGTTTCTGTTTACACACTGAATGGAATGCTGTGAAACTTGTGTATCAAATTGTGCTGGTTTCTGCCTCAAAATCCTTCCAGAGTGAGTCATCTGTCCAGCTGACCTCTGGAGCCAAAACAAGAAAAGTCTTGTGTGCCAGTGGGAGATAGCACGGGCTCTGTCCCACACACATGCGCGCGTGTGCACACAGGCAGGTGCAGCCTGGTACCAGCTCTCAGCACTGTCTCGCTCTGATATGTATCCTTTTCTAGAGCACCGGGTGTGAGGTCGGTGAATTTGAGATCTCACGTGACAACTTTGAATACAAAGAGTTTTAGATACTCCTGCTCTTTTTCCATGTGGCTTGACATTCCAGTACAGTTGCGCTTTGGCTTTGACTTCAGTCGGTATTTTGTATGGTCCTTCGGTGTGTGTCACTCATTAGTGAACATTGTACCATATGGCTGCTTTATCAACTCATCAGCAGTGACTCATCTCTCAGCTTTGAATGACAGTCCCAGAAACAAGGGCAGCTTTTTTCCCTTTCATCTGTGTGTTATCTGAACATTCCAGCAAAGCACAAACTGTATTTCCTGATATGGTTTTCAGCCATGTCGATACCTAAATGAAATACTTTCATTGTATTCCGTGTTTGTGAGATGCCCAACTTTTCTGGGACCTCAGCAAGACTTCACAAGATGTCCCTGCATTTTTTTACAGTACTTTAATTATTTAGGTATAATGGTAAAGGTTCTACACTCAGTAACCATGTAAGGAACAATATGTCCATTGCCAATATGCCAACAATAAGTTGATATATTACTTGATTTAAGCTGGACTTGTGTTTTAAATGGGACTGCTGTGAAGATCCATGATCTCAATTTCCCAGTAGATGTGTCATAAAAGTGTCCTCACAAATGTCAGTGTTAAGAAGCTGTATAGAACAAACCGATCAATGTTTTTGTTTGCAGAAGAATTATTGGAATCAAAATCTGGCCTGTTTTGCTTTTGGCTGATCTACAGATCTCTGGTTTTTATGGCCGGAAAGGCTCAGAAGTCTAAAGAGTGGGAACGCTGGTGGACTGGCTTTTCCGTGCCCTGTGCTACGGGAAAACTGTTTTGAGGTATGTCAGCACCTGCTGATAAGAATTAGAAAGGTATGCTGATTGCCAGGCTAGCTGTGGGAGAGAGCCAGGGCTCATGTTTAGAGGTATAGCATGCTGGTTTTCTGTGAATAGGACGGATGGGTCGGTGGGACAGGCAGTAATTGTCGGGGTCAAATCAACCATGCCGACTCCTAGTGAAGCGTAAACTGCGTCTGCTGAGAAAGACACAGACGTCAGGGTGCTGGTTTGCTGGCTTTGCCCTTTTCGTCCATATTTCCCTTCACTCCTCCGTTTTCTTTCCTTTCCTTTTCTTTTTTGCCCCACACAAAAAGCAGCCCGGCCGTCATGCGGCCTTTTGTCTGAACACAATCGCCGGTGGTTCTCATTGGCCGCTCCCTTTGAAAAAGCATCCGTCTCCAAGGTGACAGAGATCGGCGGCCCGCTTCGCTCCTTTCTCGCCACTCTTGTGCTGCCGCGCGCAGGGCTCATGTGTACACTGCCGCACGCGTAGCGGGACATTCGCTCACTCAGTCAGGACACAGCTGTTCAGAAGGTGAGTATGTGGACCAGGCTTTTCTTAACTCTGCCCTGCAACAGTTGTTTTTCATGCCTTAAACTTCCGTAGTTGTATAAATCTTTAAGTAATGATTGTGGTTAAGGGAGGACGAGGTTCCCACAGTAGCTTGTGTGCATGAATCTTAATTATCAGTGCATGAGGTACAGTGAGTGGACACGAGAGGCTGTTTATGTGACCCGCGGTTTAGTCCAAAGTTTGCCTAAAGCAGAACTGTGTAGGAGGGGATACCGAAGGCAGAGAAATCATGACTGCAGGCGACTGATGTGCTTTGAAATTTGCCTTCTTCACGGTGTGGTAATGGCAGTTTAAGGACTGAAATGCGCCAAGACTGAATGACCTGCATGACGGGTTCCTGTCTTCTGTAGACCACACTTTCTTGGCCCCTGTGGTGTCCTTCTTCTTCCTTATCTTTCCACCAAGGATCTCCTGTTGCAATCCTGCCCAATCCCCCCCCCCCCGCCCCCCCCCCCCCTCCTCCCCTCGCCCCCCTCCCCCCCCCCCCCCCCCCCCCCCCCCCCCGCCCCTCCCGCCCCTCGCCCCGCTCGCGG
>JAODKM010000031.1:109727-125617 GCA_026780845.1 Petrocephalus sullivani
TTGGACCCCACTTTTCTTGCCCCTTGTCTTTCCTTCTTCCCTCTTGCCTTCCCCCCCACGCTTTTTCCTCGCCTCCCCCCCCCTCCCCCCCCCCCCCCCCCACATTTTCTTGGCCACGTGCCCCTTGCCAACAGACCCACTCATCAGGCCCACCATTGCATGACCTGTGCTGGTAGCCATGGGAACACAGTAGACTCGCTGTGAGAAATTGACAGTATGTGAGGTCAGATGTTATCACTTAGGGTCAACGTTCCGCATAGCCAAGTCTTTGCCAGACAAGCCCAGATAACTTAGACTTAGACTTAGACTTAGAGTTTATATTGTCATTGTACAGTTGCCTGGACAACGAAATTAGTTGGCAAGGCCAGAAAGGTGCAGAAGAAAAAGAAGTGAACAAGTGTCAGTGCAGATATGGGGGCGACGACATTATATACATAAAAGTATAAGGTGCAAGAGACATTATATACACTGTAGGACCTCTTTGCATAGATTTCCATGCTGAGTTACTTGATGGTACATGTGCTTCTGTTAGCTCTGTTTGTTTTTTGGGTCACAACTATATTGAATATTACCTCAGGCTGAGATGCTCTTGGATTTATACTAATACACCTGAACATATCAAGGCCTCTTTGCCTGTGATTTTCATATTTGTTTTTTGCATCAACAGTATGGCGTCACATTGCCGTAGGAAGTAGCTCATCTGCCAGTGAATTGAATGCAGTGTTGAGTAAAAAGTGTATTAGAGAAACAGGTGTTACTAGGCCTCTGCCTGAATTTATTGAAGAAAAACTTTTGTGGTAGAGGTGCCCTCAGGTTGGGTAAGGCTTTCTGTGGAAAAGCACCTGGCAGGGAGTTTTGTCTGAGTGCTTTATGGTTTGTTTTCAAAGCTGGATCAGATGCATTTGTGAAGCTGTGATGTCTGAATGGTACATTACTCTATGGCTTCCAGCTCTCTTCTTGACAGGGTCATGCTCCCTCTCTCTCCCTCTTTGATCCACACAGTATTTCTTTTACTTCTGACTTTGATGACAGAGTGGATTTTGATTTTCCCATCTGTAGACAGAACAAGTGTTACATTCAGAAATCTGCTTCAGTGCCTTGTTTTTTATTTATTTATTCCCCCCCCCCATGGCCTCTCAGGTTTAAAATACGGCCAGAAACAGCACCTTATCTCCAGGTCCACACTCCCACTGGAAGGTTCCCCTTTCGGTTGCTGATAGCACACACAGGGAAACAAAGCCTGCCTGGTGATTTGCTGTGCCTGGTGCGTTCTGTGATCACAGAGCGCATGAAAGGCGGCTGTCAGGGCCAGCCCGCCTACGTCCATTCGTGAGAAGAACACAGTGGCATTGGGGTCAGCGCTTAATGGCATTGGTGATTAGCGATTGGTGATTGGTGATTAAGGTTAGCGTGCGTCTTTGCCCATTCCTCCATCCTCCTCTAAACCCAGTGGATGTTGATTAAGATATTATGTATGGTAAATGTGCATTGAGGGAAAGAGTGGGAGTGTTAGGGACAACTGGTATGGGGCAGAGACTTTGTCTGCAACGTTAGTTCCCTAATGAGATGTGGACTGGACTACACAATGTGAAGCTGATCCTGGGTTCTTGTGCATCTCAGGAATGATTCAGTTCAGTTCGTTACATGTGGTGTCCTTCACAACACAATTGCTCCAGTATTAGTATGTAAAATAAAAAGTAGTTCATGATACAGGGGAAAAAGGAAGAGGGTAAATTACAGAAGTTAATGAAGGAGAGGAACCAAAAACTCTGTAGTATGGAGAAGAAAGAAACCTCGGGAGGTCCAAGGTTGACTGGTTGGCCAAGCCCCCAAGCATGCTAACATTATACAGTGCAAAGGAAATGATGGTGCTTTTGTAAAATGTAAGGTGTAAACTGCGGTCAGTAGGAATGATGTCGCGCCAGGCTGAGCCCGCTGTTACTTCTGCGTCTCCGTGATGATGTCATTGTCGGGCAACAGTGGGCCGCCTGCTGCCTGCAATGTCAGCAATGTCAGGGACAGGAAAATCCTGAAATTCCTGATTTGGGTAATATGCACAGGATGGTGGCTCCAATTGAAGTGAGTGAAAAATTCCCTGAATGGCGAGGTTATCGGTACCTACCCCACTTCTACAGCTATTCATTCAAAGTCCAGTTCTTATTTCCCTCCCCCCCACACACACCCAAATGAGCTCACACAATGGGGCTATTTTCAGATGTCTTGCATGTTAAGCTTACGGCTTTGCTGGTGTGGGAATCATGGTCTATTGGCCACTTAGGTTCAGGTTTCTAAAGAGCCATGCTTTCGGAAAGTTACTTTCTGAAGTGACAAAATCATTTTCTGGCTGCTGAGCTGGAATATAGGCTTGATGTTGTAATGCGACACCTTCTGGGTTCACAGCGGCTGTAGGAGGGTTATGATATTTGGCCTGAGAGGAAGTAGGAACCTCTCGGACTTATTCGGTCCTTGCCTGACAGCCGGCTCCGGGTGCGGCCTGTCCTCATTCGCTCGCAGTGGGGTGCGCTGATGCCTTTGAGGCGTGCAGCAGGAGTGGCAGAGGGAAGTCTGAGGTTAGCTCTATTGCCAGGGTTTGGGTAAGTTTACGGGCAAGGAAAGAAGGAGGGTTTCAGTGAGAGAGAGAGAGAGAGAGAGAGAGAGAAGCTCCCAGCTGAATGGGCTTGGTTCCTCTCCCTTTGTTGTCCCAGGCTTCCCGACTTTCCCATGCTATTCACCTGTTGCGGCCTAGTTTTTTTTTTCTCCCTATCCAAATTTCCCCTGCTCCAACAGTCTTTGTCTCAGAAAGTCTGAATCCCCCCACCCACCCTTACTCAAATTAAATCACTTCCATAAGCATGTCAAAGTTACAGGACAGGGTAGTTTCATCTCCTGAACCCCCAGTCATGCCTGTGGCCTTCCTGGGATTTTGTGGGCCTGCCCATTGAGTCCCATGTTTGCTCCCCTGCCACTTTAAGGTGTGTGTGTGTGGGGGGGGGTTCACATATGACCTGGGCTCTTTAATGTGGCCCTCTCTGCGGGCCTTTGAAAGGCGAGACGCTGACTCCCCAGGAAGTCACAGAGAAGGTTGTTTTTCTGAAAGCCAGTCAAGATTGAGGCTTGTCACCCTGAAATTCAGCTGGAATCCTCTTAGAGAAAAAAGCACTCTTCTGCCTGCGCGTTTTGGAGCTGCAGGATGACAGCTAGCGCGTGTTGTGGCGTGTGTTGACCGCACATGGTGGTGGGGAAGGAGCTGGGGATGGGGTCTGCCTACAGGGACAACCATGCCTCCCAGTCCTGCTTCTCAGCAGCCCTCTAACCTGGTGGGGTTAGGGGCAAAGTTAAGGTTAGCAGGTACTGACATGTGGACAGGCTGCATTCAGTGTTGCTTACATCGCTAGGCTAATGCGCACTCAGCACAAACAAGACGGCGAGTTTTTTCATTTTCAAATTTTTATTATCACTGACATAAAGCTCAACCCTGTAAAGAGTGCAGAAAGGCAGGAAAATAAACAAAAACAATCTTTTATAGTTGTGGTGGAACACAAACGTTAAATTATAAATGTGCTATAGCAGAGATTTCTTATTCGGCTGTGTTTCTTGGGAAAAAAAACAAACAAAGAATTCCTTTTTTGTAAGCCAACCTATATTTAAATAAAATGGTTGTGATTATCCAATTAAGATTTGCAGTCTTTCTAAATGCATGAATTACAGCTAGAATGTGAGGCAGCTGTAATCTGGGGACTGTAATGACACAGAAGGTCTGTTTTTAAATGTCTTTGTAATGAAAAAAGCAAAACTACCCTGTGTCTCACTGTAGGGACTCTTGGATTACGGCTAGTATGGCAGAGAACAATTTTACCTTTCTGTCCTGTTTTAACCTGTTATAAGGTGACTGGGGGGTCCTGAGACTTTTAAAGGGGGAGGAACATATTCTATTCAAGCCATTGATATGATGATGAACAATAAGACCAGGTACAAAAAAAACATCACTAATGTAATCCCCCGAGGTATTACCACGGAAACGCGCTCGACTCCGCTGTTCCGCTGTCATAAGCCTCTTCCTGTGTAAATCAGAGAAGAATTACTGTCACCTTGAGTGTGTATTTTTTAATAGTTTATGTTTATTTAGCCTTCATTAGCACAGGAGCACACCCACCAGCTAGTCCAAAGAGCGAATTTATGTGTTTTTCCATCCATGGGCCCAGTGTGCAGCTCTGAAGTAGTTTTATCATTTTTTTTTTTTATCTTCACAATGCCTGGGTTATGAGGAAGAATGTGGGGGTGTGTTGGCTTCATGGGGGGGTGGGGGTAGAAAAAGATGTCAGGAATGCCTGGAAGGTGATGCCAAATGGATGAAATGAGCCATGGCTGGCCAGAGGAGTCATGCTTGCCCAGCGCCACCATGACAACTGTGCTGGGTAGTTGCTCTGTGCCTTGTGAGCCATCAGATCCACGCAGGTCCTCCTCGCCCCTGAGCAGTCTGGCAGTGCCCCGAGCCTACCCACTCAGAACCGGGGACTTTCCTCTCCTGTGCCCGTTCCTCTTCCTGGGGCACTGGTATGTTTAGCCACTGAATGCCAGTGTCAGATCTGGGCTTTATGGAAATGGCCCCGGGGGCCGGCAGCGATCCATTGACCGGGGTCCAGCCGCGGCCCGGGACACCTAACAGTGAGCTTATGGATTAGGCGAAGCAAATGTATATATTTTAACTTAAGCATGATAGAAAGTGTATCTTTACACTTTATTTCCTCTTTCTAGACCCCTGGGGATACAGCTTAACCAAGAATAACTGTCCAGATATATAAATGGCACAATGAAGGAGGTCACTTCTGTTTCGGGACCGAGTGGTCAGAAGGGGGTGTGGACAGACTCTCCTCTTCGTGCGTGACACCCTACTCTCTGTCCCTTTAACACAGAGCAGGGCCGCGATATCTGGAGACGCTCGCATCCACGCACACAGCTCCTCCCGGTTTTGGTGGGGACAGTGACGATGACCTCATCCAGGAAGCATTTTCCTAGACCCAACCTGGTGCTGTTTACATAGCTGGGTGCACCTGTGGCAGGAGGCCCCCAGCTCCTGTCTTGGTGGACCGCCCCCCTCTCAGGTTACAGGGTTACGTAAACTGTCGTCTGCCGCCACGCTCTGCTAACATGGGACGCAGGCGGCCAGGGGACGGGGCAGGGTAACAGCTGACAAATGCAGCCGGGGGAGGAGGAAAAGGGGAGAGAGAGAGAGAGAGAGAGAGAGACACTCCTACCTGGAAAGGAGGAGGGGCAAGGCTTGGGAGCAGAGTGAGCCTGGGTGGGTTGATCAGCAGTGTGTGTGAGAGAGAAAACGCACACAGATTCCGGGCCTCTCAGCGCTATGGCCACAGGTCGCTCTCACTCGCTGTAAAGAAACCCAGGAGGGCTGCATTCCACAGTCGTGGCGGGTCACTCCCCCCCTCCCCTGCCTCAGCTCGCTCACGGCTACCTCCCCCCACCTCCGTGGCTGGCTGAGGTCACCCTCCCCCCGCGCGTATCTCTCTCGTCCCTCCGAGGAAGCCCTGAAAGGCAACTCTCCGGACCTGGCTTCGGGGGGCGGTGGAGGAGGCGTCCGGCACACAGCACAGGGGACGCTTCCGCGGCAGGTAAGCCTCGCCGCTCCTCGAGCCTGGTTCGTTGGTTTTTGCGACGCTGTGGCTTTAAATCAACCTGTTGGTGCCTAGCCTGTGGCTTGGAGCTCAGAGCCAAGGAGGGTGAAGCACATTCCAAACGGAGCACTCGATGGAGAGCTCACAGGGACTCGCTGTGCCGCGTTATCGTACCGGGACTGCACCAGTACTGGTGATTGTGTGTTTTATGGCTGTCAGCTATACGACAATGACTGAACTCCTTAAACTAAAGAGGCAGGTGTGTCGTTTTAAATTCTGAGGAAGTCTAGGTGAGGTAATGATGTGAGAACTTTCTTAAGCGAGTCTAGCTTGTTTTTAAATTGTCACACAGCTGGCCTGGGATAAATGAGGCTGTGTTCAGTTAGCCTTATTGATGTGAAAGCACTGTTTAGCATGGTGAGTACAGCCCGCAGCACTAAGTTTGTGTGCAGCCTGCTCATTCAGAGATGAGATATTAGGTTAGTCAGTTTTTTTTGTTACATGGCCTAATGCAACAGGTTTGTCATCATGCATCAACCTGGACCATTGTTTTCCTGCCTTTAAGGACTGTGTATTTTATGTTAGTGTTCTGGAGAAGGTGAATAGCAAATAAACTTCCCTGTTGCGCAGTGTGCTATGGGTGAGTGCCACAACTTGGCCTCCTGCTTCTGAGTGGCCTGATTCTGATTGGTTCCTGCTGTGGGCTGGGACAGTGAGGGGTGGTGGGTCAAGTCTCCCTTGCTCCCCTCTACTATTTGGTACTCTTCGTACACTGTTGACTTTGGGATGACAGCCTCTGTGACAGAGTCTATTTTGCTAAGCAAATGTGTTTCCCCATAAGTGACCTGAAAAAGGATGTTTTCCCATGTATTTTCAATTAAGGGGAAGTTGCTGGGTATGAAAACATGCCTTGGGGTTAGTGGGATTTCCCTCTGTCAGGGTTTGCCACATCATACAGTGATGCTCTGTTTCGTTTTACTGCGGCGCATATGAAGAGCTTCTGGCTTGTGGCACTACCTCCGACCACATTGGCAGCGCTCAGGTGCCACGCTCAAGGCTCCTTCTGCTTCAGATCAGACCATCAGCGCAATGAATGGCTTTTGCTTATAGTGGGAAGCTTGATTTTTCATGCAGAGTAGAATGTTTGATATTTCACTCTCAGGAAAGTTAGCAGTATGTACCAGTACATGATCAATGTTTTATTTTTATCATTTGTGTTTATTGTTTCATGTCATGCACAAGGAATAAATTGCAAAAAAATGAATGGAACTTATCAGTGCGAAACAGGCTCACGTTGTTAAGGGAGTCCATTTTCCAAAACTGGACACAGCTGAGGTTCTTCTACCGATAAATATGCATATTCCAGTGTTTTTCAATATTGTCATCTGACTGTGGTGCAGATTCTGTTGTCATTCATACTTTTTTCCATCTGGTCAAACCTTCATCCATAAAGGACTTGTATAAAGGTAGGCTTACCTGTTCTGTACTCCTGTTAGAACTGGCAGTGTCAGCAGCTCTGTGACAGATATAATGCTCAGGAGAATTCATACACCCAGTCACATGATCAGCTCACCTCTGAAAATCAAAAGTTCCCTGTATGCATTAGCCACTCTGAAAGCCTGTGTTGACTTACGGGTGAAGCTTTTTGGTGTTCCTACACAGCGATGAGTCATTTTTTCAACAGGCTGTCAAAAGTTCTGAGGATGTTGTTGCCTGACAATGAGTTTTGAGGAACATCTGTGTCCAGGCAGTATGTTTCCTCGCTGCTTTGGAAATCCAGTAAAACTGGTGGTATGATTAGCATGCACTTGAGGGTGGGTGACCAGGGGATCTTGTTCTCCCCCTGAGGTTTATCCCCCCGCTAATCCAGCTGAAGGGAGCTTTGTTCCTCTCCTCTGCTGTCTTCCGGCTCTTTCTGCTTGCTTGGTGCGCTGTTTATGTTTATATGTGTATATGTGTTTGTAAGGGTGCTATATAAAAGTGAACTGAGTTGAAATGAAGTACAACTGTGATCTCGGGATCTTCCTTTACATTTATGTTTCAGTTTAAATCTGATAATTCACATCTGGCAATAAATCACAAACGGCACAAGCGTGGGAAATGAGACTTGGCTCGGAGTTGTTTTTCTTGGTCGCACTTGACAATGGTGCAAAAGTGTGTTATGCTCCGGGAGTCCTGTCTCCCGTGGTGTCTGCTATCCCCACCCCTCCACACCCCGCGGGTGAGATGAAGAGGTCGACACCCGGCCCCCGTCGCCAGCTCCGAGGCCTGTACATACACACCCAGCCTCTAGAACGGACTCATAAATTTTGCGAGGGGTGCCTCCACCACTTTGATTGGAGGAGGGGTGGGTGGGATCCCTGACACGCCGCCTGTAATGACAGGGGGTGAGGATCGTCACCTCCCCCATTTCAAAAAATAACATGAGATGTGGGCTCTGCTACATAGACTATGCCTTCTCTTCTCATTCAACTAACTTCTATATCATGAGGAGCATTTTTGTGTCTTTCAGGAATCTTCCTTGGCTAACTAGCAGTTTTGCAATGGAAATTCCTCCAGATGTTTGTGGCTTGAATCTTTTTTCATCCTCCTTAGGTTAACAGCACTGAGACATCCTCACTGCTGTATGCTGCGCACTAACATGCTGCTCTTCTGTCCTTCTGGTGCCTGTTTACGAAAGGCGGGCCTGTCTCCGGACACCTTCTGGGGTTGGGAGCAGCCTGGCTCATGGTTACGGAACTGCACTCGGGGAAAGGCTGCTCGCGAGAATAGCACTTAGCCTGGTCTGCTACATTTTGACCTGCAAGAACAGATGAAATGAACAGTAATATTAGAAGCCAGCCAAGTCCCTTAAATCAGTGGAAGATGGGAGACTCTTGCATTTTGCAGATGTAGCTAAGCAACTACTGACTGGTGCGAACGATGAATAGAACGTGGGAGTCAGTGTCATAAGGCCATCTCTTGCCCTAGAGGGGAGGACTCGCACTGGAAAGACACACACACACCCACACACACACACACACTTGTATTCATATCTTTGTGGGGTCCAACTATTCATTTCTATGGGAAAAACTTTAATCCTAGCAGTGATAACCTTACACCCTACCCAGTCCTAACCTTAACAATAAGTAACCATACAAAACAACAGAACACAAGATTTTTTCATTTTTTTTATTACAGCCACAGAATTTTATAAAAATTTAAAAGTTTTATAAAAGTTTCCTCTTATGGGGCCAGAAAAAATGGTTTCCACAACGTCAAAATAACGGGTTTTTAACACAATTTTGGGACATTTGGTTCCCACAATGTAATATACTTAACCCCCCCCCCCACGCGCACACACACACACACAGGAATGTATATTAGAAGGTGTCCCACCTGTGGATTTCACATCTCCTGTAATTCAGGGCAGCATGCCCACCCCCGCGTCTGGCGCACTTGTCAACATTCTATAGCAGCTCAAACTTTACTAGAACGACTGAAGTTGTAAATTTCCGCTTTAAGGAGGATGAAGGCGTGACAGGGGTGTAATTATTCACTGACAGGACCTGCAGGCCTGTGTTGCTGTGGCGTCAGAGTGCTCCTAAGCCCCTCCTCTGAATAACTGCATGGAAACTCAGTTTGCAGCACCCCCTCAGGCCCTGGAGAAGCTGGAGTTAACTGCACATTGTCCTGAAAGACAACTCTCTGTCCAGTCATGTCAACGAATCACCCAAGCTGATCACTGAATAGTACGCGCCGCTGGGTGTCCCTCCAGTCTCTCTAGCATCACGCATAAAGTGACCCGAAACACTGACCCCACTTGAAGCGACCATCTTTTTAAATAGTTGTACCCCTGAGTGATTTCATTCATTCATCCATCCATCCATCCATCCATCCATCTATCCATGTTACAGCAGCGGGGCATGGTGCAGGCATAAAGGTGGCGACAATCCACTTACAGCTCCAAGAATGGGATTTATTAACAAAACAATAATACAAAAACAAAGGATTACGAGGGGTCATAAATGGACAGGTAAACACTGAGTTAAGTAAGACTGAACCAGGACACTGAACTAACAAGGACTACCTATAGGAAGTCTAAAGTTCAGGTATGGGAACAGAAGTATAAACTAAAACAGGCAAAGGCAGCACATGTGTGCATTAACTCACACACATTCTAACATAATGACCCACTGACAACAGGACCACAGGCAGGAACTTAAATACACAAAGTGAACCCAGTAACGAAGGAGCAGCAGAGAAACAAGAGACGAGTCTCAGAGGGTGCAGGACAACGAGCAATCAGAACAATGAGGCACAGGGCAACAGGCAATGGGTGAAATAAGTAACGGAGTTGATAACAGAACTAAAAGCAAACTATCTATCTATCTATCTAACCTGTCTTATCTATCAATCAATCATCAAATCACTTTTCGTGGCAGTCAGCCAAATGAGCGCTTTTCCACACAGAACATGCCCATGAATAGTTGATGATGGCAGGCAGCTAAGAGGAACCCCTAAATTACTAATGAGGCCAGGGACATGTACAGTGTTCGCCCCAGTCATGATTGAGCTTGAAAAGACTATGGCTCAAAAGAAAGTCGGGGACAGGGCCCTGATTTGTGTCAAATAGTTCAGAAAATGAAAATGACTGCTGAACTGGCTTCCCGTTCCCTCCAGAAGGCGAGCCTCATTAGGATCTCAGAGCAGCGGGCAGGTCTCGGCCGTTATCGTCGACTGTAGGGCCCGTTACATCAGCATGGCAGCAACCACGTGGGGGTTCAGGCAGTTTTTTGACTGTAAATTATGGCTGCCCATGTGAGCTACCCCATCATCTGGTTTTGACAAGCTAATTTCCCTTAGACGAGCGGCGCCTTTATGAGAGGCAGGGGGGTGCCAGGACTCACCCCAGGCTTGTGCTCACTGGGTAGAACGATGGGTGCTGAGTCACACAGGCGGGGTATGATTACAGGCCGGGGCTAATGAGCGGCAGCCTCAGGCCCCGCGGGCATGCTGCAGTCTAGCTGTATGTAGGGGGCACTCCTCACTCTCCAATCATATTGCCCAATACACTCGATCCTGTCATCATGCTAGTCTGCTGGCCTTGACAAAGTGATAATAGTGTACTTCTGTTTGTGTTAATAGCTATGCTGGTGTTATTCAGTGTGTTTAAAAATCGGTGAGCAATTATATTCAAATTACCTTTTTTGCTGAATTTTTGTCAGGAAGATTTGTTTTTGTACAGACGAAGGGGGAACCCAGAACCTTCACTGGGAACAGCGGAAGGGGAGATAGATCCCATCTCCATCCTGAATGTCAGGCCTGGCCCTCAGGCACCTTTCACTGAACCCATTGCCAGTGTCACATTAATTACCTCGCCAGTGTCAAGTCCGCTTTCCAGGAAGCTGACTGCCCGCTGGGGTTGGGAGGGGCTCACATTGCGGCCAGGTGCCTTTGATGGCCTTCCAGGTGATGCTGTATCTTATAGCTGCTATCTCATGTATCCCTAACCTTAGACACCGCCCCTAGGTCCCTGTCATTGTTCTGTCTGCCTCACTTGTATTTAGCGTTGGATAAACATTTCTGCTAAGTAAGTAAATGTAAATGGGCCTTCTGTCTACTCAGGCTCATTAGTGGTGGAGTTTCGATAGTGGCACATTTTGGGGCTGGGCACCCAGAGCACACTGTGCCACTAACCACACCTGACACCCGGATGTGTCCTCTCCTTGCTGTGCCAAATGATCCACAGTCCCAGGGGGCTGTGTGGGCGTAAACATCAAACGTTCACATTTCCTACTCATTGTACAGGTAATAGTCAGACTGAGGATACTGGGACAGTGGTTATGTGTGGGTGACTGAGAATGACCTGGGCTGCCGCAACACTATGGCTGATCTCCTCTTCAGAGCCATTTCTACATCCAGGTCTTCGCTGGTCCCCTTCTGTAGGGTATTCCTCTCTTTATCAATGAATTCCTGAAAATTATGAAGCTATTTCATTTCACGCCCACTTTACTCCCCAAGACCTAAACATCCAGAAAATTGAAAGTGGGACTAACAGGAGAGTAATTTCTGCTTGTATCAAACACAAAATAACAACATGGGGGGTGGTGGGGGTTGGGTTCCCTAGGGAACTTAATCAGCATCTTCTGGGGTGGGGAATGTGGCACAGGATTCCAAGGAGCAACGTTCCATGGGGCTCTGGCATGTTGTTCTAGCAGGACATGTGAGGAAATATATTATTCATGAAGTGAGGCTCTTTTGTGAGGCACCAAACAGCCTGTTTAGCAATCCGCATGTGTCCAAGGAACAAGTGTTTCCAAATGTTGGCCATTAATAAGACCCAGCAGAGGCCTTGGGCTCTTCTGAGGAAAATGAATGCAGGTAGGGGGGCTTGGGGTGGGAGTGGCCACAGTGAGCAGGATGCGCTGGCAGGTGGCCACACACATGGCCTATGCTGCAGCCCATGCCGTGCAGACCTATTCTCCTAACAACCCGGAGGAGAAAAGCTTCCAGTCGTACATAAACGCTGGCTTTATGAGCGGCATGTTTTATGGCAGAAAAGTCTGGCATTTAAGACTCTCTCTGCATCCATCCACAGTTCTCATTTTTATGGGTTCTGTGTTTCAAATTCTCCTTTGAAAGCACTGTCTTTATTTGTTGTGCAAAACAAGAAAACTTCAGCAATGGTGGATGGCAGCACAATGATTGTGGTACCAGTAAACCGACCCGTAGGCGCCCCCTCACTCCGCCACACGGAGGACTGGGACATGCCATGTACTGGTGTGGAGTGGTCACCTTTTTTATTTATGTATTTTTGTGTTGCACTCTGGTGTTGTACATGATGGAAAGCGATAAAGCAACTGCCACACCAGTAGGTAGTGTATAGATGCAAATACGCCTGACTGAGCTTCTAACGCTGTGATGTGGAAGAGCGTCAGGGACAATGCACAGTGGCCTCCTCGTGATCCAACAGCGTAATTAGAGCTGCAAACAAAATGGGGCGAAACTAAGTGTCCAGTTCCGTTATTGCTGCCTCTAACCAGGTGTTATTGGATGGATCTGTGTACCACTCAGGATGGGAAACATTCGTCACAAAAACCCACACTGGCTTCTGAAATATCAGTGCTTCAGAAGATCTCACCAGGGGGTTGCTGTTTTACCTCTGAACACGGCACCTCACAGATGACTACCAGAGTGTTGTGACTGCATAATCCCTAGTGGCAGGCCTCCTATGCCATGGGCCCTGCCCTTCCTCTGCTGTGAATGAGGTTGAGTGTAATAGGGTAAAATGGGTGTCTGAGGATGGGTCAGTGTTAACGCTGAAATGTCAGCAATAGACCCCAGGCTTTTCTGACCTCTGTACCACATGACTGTAGAATAACTCGCCCTCTGTGGCGTGTAGGCAAAGGTGTGGCTATGTCAGAGGCGTGACTAAAGCGAAGGGCATGTTCCTCACAGAGAGGCGCTGCACTGCACCCCACCCTACTGTTCTCGCCCCCGCTGGTTTCTGCCTGTCAGGGCCGCTTTCCTGCGTTTCTTCGTTAGGACTGGCAGAAGCGCACTCTGCTGTATTTATATTGACGTAAATGCCGCATGCCACGTTTTCCTGCTTGCTGCTCTGTTCCATTCTGCCTGTTAATCAATTTGTTCTTCAACCACAGCTAAAGCTGCCATCATGGTTAATATTTTGCATAGTGAGTCAGAGCCATTTCCTGGTCCAGCATTTTAATGATTAATATGCTGCTGAGAGACTGTCCTCAAGGCAAAGGGCAGGAATGCTGTGTGCTTTTGCCTGTGCGAGTGAGAGGCTACAGGAATGCCATGCAGTTAATCATTGGGGGAAGCAGATACTGAACACATGCTCTATACAGCACACACTACACAATGCACACAGCACCCAGAGAGCACAGTGCACAATACACCGTAATCAGCTCACACAGAATCACACGACACATAGTAGTCACACAGGACCACATAACTCACAGTAATCAGCTCATATGGGATCACCTGGCACATAGTTATCAGCTCACATAGGATCTCACAGCACAGGGTAATCAGCTCACACAGGATCACCTGGCACATGGTAATCAGCTCATACGGGATCACATGGCACACCGTAATCAGCTCACACAGAATCACACCACACATAGTAGTCACACAGGACCACACAACTCACAGTAATCAGCTCATACGGGATCACCTGGCACATAGTAATCAGCTCACATGGGATCCCATTGCACACTGTAATCAGCTCACATAGGATCACACGACACATAGTAGTTACACAGGACCACATAACTCACAGTAATCAGCTCACACAGGATCACCTGGCACACTGTAATCAGCTCACATAGGATCACACGACATATAGTAGTCACACAGGACCACACAACTCACAGTAATCAGCTCATACGGGATCACCTGGCACATAGTAATCATCTCACATGGGATCACATGGCATACTTTAATCAGCTCACACAGGATCACATGACACATAGTAGTCACACAGGACCACACAACTAACAGTAATCAGCTCAGACAGGTTTACCTGGCACATTGTAATCAGCTCACACAGGATCTCACAGCACATGGTAATCAGCTCACAAAGGATCACATGACACATAGTAGTCACACAGGACCACACAACTTACAGGATCACACAACACATAATAGTCACAAAGGACCACATAACTCACAGTAATCAGTTCATACAGGATCACCTGGCACATGGTAATCAGCTCACATCGGATCACATGGCACACTGTAATCAGCTCACAAAGGATCACATGACACATAGTAGTCACACAGGACCACACAACTCATAGTAATCAGCTCCTATGGGATCACCTGGCACATAGTAATCAGCTCACATGGGATCCCATTGCACACTGTAATCAGCTCACATAGGATCACACGACACATAGTAGTTACACAGGACCACACAACTCACAGTAATCAGCTCACACAGGATCACCTGGCACATAGTTATCAGTTCACACAGGATCACGCAGCACATAGTAATCTCTTCACATAGGACCGCACAATTCATAGTAATCAGCTCACACAGGATCACATGGCACACCGTAGTCAGCTCACACAGGTTCACACAGCATATAGTAATCACCTGAAACAGGATAACACAGGATCACACAGTAATCAGCTCAAACAGTACTACACCTTAGTCTACCTCACAGATCTCAGGCCCCAGGATAGGAAGTGTCAGCGCCTGCAATTAGAGAGTCAGCACGCCGTTTTTGGAGAGCCAGGCCTAATGTGCGGCCTGTGATTTGGCACATTTATGGGATGTGGAACCCTTAAGAAGATATTGTTCACCAGCACTTTACAGGTTGTTTTACATTTTTAGGTTTTAGATTTTGGTCTATTTGAAAGGAAGGTGTTGATTGTACAGATTATGAGTCATGTGGACAGTCAGGATGTAAAGGTTAGCACAGCAAACCGGTTCACGTCTCTCATTTTATCATGTGATGGAGCAGTGCTGACATTCCAGTCATATTACGTGGGCCCAGCTTAGCGAGACAAACGCACGGGGCCGCCGTGGCGAGGCGTCTCCGTCTCGCTCTCGCTCTCGCCTTCGTGTTTGTGTGCGCAGACTTCCGTCAGAGTGCTTTTGTCTGCTTTTTTACAGCCCATCACAGTAGCATTCCTTTTGCTCAGTGCTGACTGATACCAGCTTCTAGGGAGTCACAAGACAGAAATAGGAACTACATCATATTGTTTATTTCTTTTACTTGGTCAAACATGCAAGTGCTACCACCGTTATCAAGTACAGAAGGTGCTACTAGCCTGCGGTGCGTGTGAGCCTGGACACCTGGTTATCACTCGAAGCGGAAGACCTTTGGTGAAGCAACCTTTAAAATGACCTGCTGTCCCGTGACATTGTTTTGCTGTGCTTGAGTGGTGTAGTGCATTCGGGACATAAGAATTTATGAAAGGTGGTGCTGTAAAACCCTTGGGGAAAGAGGATTTGTGAATCAGGCCCCAGTGAAATTCTTCATGTTCCTCCAATTTCAGAACTAATAAGTGAAAAGGCTTTGGTCCCATTCCATGTCCGAATGGAATGTATAATCTAATATCTAAAATCTATACATTACTATGATCAGAGAATTATGAACCAGTATAGGATTTTAAAGCAGAATACTTTATTATAAAATGTGGCTATAACTACATATTATACTATATATATATATATATATATATATATATATTAGGGCTGTCAAAAATGACGCGTTAACGCGGATTAATCCAGCGTCGTGATTA
>JAODKM010000031.1:125717-148544 GCA_026780845.1 Petrocephalus sullivani
ACTATTTCTTACCCGAACTTACCTCAACGCTGCATTTCAGGGATTTTGAGTCATTCTGCGCTGCAGATGGGGTAAATTTTTGACAGCCCTAATATATATATATAAAAACTATATATTAACAAATGAAAAGCAATAGTATGAGGATGGATACTTGAATGAATCTAAATTATCAGGGACTTGGTAAAGCAACAATGGAGTTATTGTGAGTATAGTTTAAATAAAACCTTACTTTCAGTAAGTCCATAATTTGGTGGATTCAAACTGTAATTTTCTCGAGGCAGAGGGATTGTGCTGAAAGACGGTCACTTTTACCGAACTCATCTGAGGTCCTTCACAGTCTACGCTGCATGAGCTCAGGTCCAGCTGGCAGTCGGACTGCATCAACATTATGAGTGTGTCTGTTTTGTTTGGAAGAAAACTGCAGTTCCATTATGATAATTTAGAGAACTTCCCAAATTTGACTTCAGGAAATGTGTCACCCGGAATGTTGAGGAGAGGCTGCCACAGAGCCACGATGCTCGCCGCAGACGTGGCCGCGTTTCGATCGCGTCGCGTCAGCCTCCCTGTCACTGCCACACCCACGCGCCTCACTGACCGTGTCCTGCCCTCTGCCCACAGGCCGTGCCCGGTGCCATGCGGAGGTGAGCGAGATCGGAGCACCGAGTCGCACATGGAGCTCAAGGTGTGGGTGGAGGGCGTGGTGCGGGTGGTGTGCGGCCTGTCGCGGGAGACGTCCTGCCAGGATGTGGTCATTGCCCTGGCCCAGGCCATTGGTAAGGCTCCCTAATTCCTCGCCGTCCCTTCATCCCTTCATTCATTCAGTTTGTTCAAGAAGTAGCAACACCTTCCACAGAGCAACATCTGCCGAATCTGCTATCTCATGTTTGGGTTTAGACATATAGATAGATGGAGAGATACTTCATAGGTTTCAAAGGAAATTTAGGCATCAATTTCTTTATTAGTGACCATAATGAAAGCTTTGCACACATGCCGCCATTCGCACAGAAGAAGCCAAAGAGTGAAAGAGAGAGCGGTAGTGAGTGCTAGACAGATCTACGTGTTTCTCTGAACCTAATGTGTGTCCCCACCAAAAACCGCAGGTCAGACGGGCCGCTACGTTCTGATCCAGAAACTGCGGGGCACGGAGCGGCAGCTGCTGGCCGACGAGCGCCCGCTGGAGCTGCTGGCCAAGCTGGGGCAGCACAGCAAGGAGGTGCAGTTCTTTCTGCGGCGCACGGGTCCCAGCAGCGACGCGCCCGGCCCGGAGCGGGGTCCCGTGCCTGCTCCAGAGCGGGGTCCGGTGCTGCCCAAACCGCCTGAGCCAGAGACTCTGCGGAGACGGGAGCCCAAGAAGTCACTGACTTTCAATCTGGGTCCTTCTAATTCGCCCCAGAGCAGACTGAAGCAGATTAAGAAGACACCCAGAGACTCACCAGAGGCTAGAGCCTCGCCCCCCCTGCCTGGCCCCGCCCCCTCGATCAACCCATCCAAAGAGGAAGTATTTCGGCTGATACTGAAACAGCAGGAAAAGCTGCAAGCACTGGATGTGCAGCTGGGGACTGTGGAGGGGAGGGCACTAGAATGGGAAAAGGCCCCGGGGCCGGGGTCCTGGCAGGACGAGCTGGAGCAGCTGGAGGAGCAGGCGCGGCGTAATCAGGAGGAGCTGGCCCAGGAGACCGCCTGGGAGGAGGAGCTGCGTGCAGAGGTGGAGCAGGAGCGAGGGCTGCGGCGGCGTCTGGCCGAGCTGCACGCCTCGCTAGATGACCTCGGCCGCCGCCTGAATGACTGCACCGCCCACTCTGCGCAGCTGGAGCACGAGATCCAGCAGGAGGCCCGCCGGGACCAGGCGTCCCTGGACACCATGAGGGTGGAGCTGCAGAGCCAGCAGCAGCAGGGGGCGGAGCTGGAGGCCTCGCTGACAGAGGCCGAGAAGGCACTAGGGCAGGCCGAGGATCTGCTGCAGGTCAGCGGGGAAGGCATGGCGCAGGAGGTCACCTAGACGTGGAAGCGTTGCGTGTTATGCATGTCAATCATATGCAACATATTTACCCAAATTCAGCAAACTGCTGAACTGTTTTCTATGGGTGGATAGTAACATTGCAGGTCTTTCAGAGTCAGTTTGTGTTTTTCAAAGCAGTTTATAAAGCACTGGTGTCTTAAATCTTTATCTCCTTTAGTGCCTTGCTCAGCTGGCCAGGCAATCCTGATAATCTGATAGCATGACTTTCCCACTGACTCATATGAGTGTAATCTTGTGTGAATATCTCAGGCCAATCAGAATAAGGACAGGGGGTATATATAAATTTGCTGTAACAGAACGGCGCCTTGCTGGTTCAGGTGCTCAGGTGTTCAGGGTCTGATCTGTGTCTTCTGTGTAACACACACATATCCAGCATCGCCACTGTTCTCCGGCTCAGTTGCTGGGTAAATACTTGTCCTCGTTTATGGAAATCTGAGCTGTGTTTTTCTTCCGCACTCACGTTTGGCTTGTGGGACATGGAAGACAGACCCTGGAACGTGGGATACGGAACGCAGAACATGGAATATGGACTACACACCCGGTCCGAAGTATTGCACGTGCTGCTGAATCTGGGCTGCATTTTAACTGAACTGTCTGCAGCCCACCAATGCTCTAGTAGTACCGGCTGGTTTTCACAGCATTTGGTTTTTAAATTTTCACTAATAATAAGAATTCAGGGTGATAAGTAACACATTTTTCTTCCTTATTTTCCGTATCTAATGAACTCAAAGAAACAAGACCAAGTTATCTATCTCCTGCTTATTATATTACTCAGCTGTTTTCAAACTAGAAATTGCTACACTAAAATGACACATGTGAATGATCTCATTAGGGAGATGATCCAGGAATATGTTTAAAATGTGCAGACTCTAAATGAACTGTTGGCTATCCAAAGTTCTGCATAGTGTCGTGAACACATTAGAATTGTGGATGCTGCTGCCACCCTGTGGCCAAAACTGACCTGTGGCCGGCAAGGTGCACAAGTGCAAAAAGAGGGAGTGACGTCGGCGATACTATATGTAAAATAATTTCCCTCCCCCAGTTTCACAGCCCTTATACGGGCAGTTTGTTCAGTGTATCTGCAATTCCAAGCATAGCGATAACCTGGGTGTGAGCGTGCAGGCAGCAGGCAGCTCACTGTATGACGTCTGCTAACGCAGGAGAAGACAGCATTGCTGCAATAAAAAGACTAGCTCGTCATAACCTTTTGTCACAGCCTTCCTGTTATTGTTCTTTTTAACAAGGAAGTGGAGCTGATACTGTAGTTTAAGTGAGACTGTAAGTCTGTAACTTGAGCAATAGACAAACACATCGTAGGCTTTGGAGGTTCATTACGTTGGCCACTGTCCCACTCTCTGTCCAATGTATATTCCTATAGTAATGTGACTTTTATGTCCTCCAAGTGCCCTTAGCAATGCTTTGTTAACGCTGTAAATATATTACTATACATTTATGAATACGTTACACCACATTTTAAAGGGCATCTAATGGATTTCTAAGAGTTTATCTGGGTTTTGCGGTGTTCCTTGACTGTTCTGTATGGTGTGCTGTTAGTGTCCCAATCCCAGAGGGGGGGTGAGCCAGTCTTGGTCTGGGAAGCGGATGTACGTGCATATAGCTCTACTGAACGATGACGTTGTCTTTCCCTCTGAGCATGTAACCAATGAAATTAAGCTCTTATTGTCCTTGTTATGAGTATTTGGCTTCCACGATCAGTGTTTTAAACGGGGCCGAATCCTATGGACTGGACCACCCCAGGACGTCTGAATGGTCTCTTCCCCCCTCCCCCCCGCCATGCCAGGCCAAGAAGGAGGAGATAGACGAGCTGAACAAGGAGCTCCGCCAGTGCAACCTGCAGCAGTTCATCCAGCAGACCGGAGTGCCCCCCACCCCTGCGAATTCACGCACGGACCCCCCTGAGCAGATGGAGCGAGCTATGATGCAGCAGGATACATACAGCAATGGTGGTAGGTGGACATGCACTGACGTACTCAATCCTGCAGAGGCGGAAAGTTCAGGTTCGGAAATTACAAATCCAGACCAAGATTTTGTACTAACCAGCTGAGTACTAAGTAACTGTGAGTTTCTATACTCAACTTTATACTCATTCTTGGTCTGGATTTGGACTTTGTGAATCTGAACTTTCCACCTCTGCAATCCTGACCTGAACCTTATCGCACACAGCTCTCTGTCCATCAGGAAGACAGCAGTTACTGGCTGGAACGTTGAACCAGCACAGTAAGAAAAGTGGAACAAATCATTTCTCTTGTGACCTTAATGGCATTTGTCGTAGGAAGAAGGATGATGCTTCCATTTTTAAGCTAATTAAGGAAAATAGGAATGAGAGATTTGAGTAAAATGCAAAGCAAGCAAAGTCATTAGTGTATCTAACATGCTTTTGTGCTGTTAAATAGGCATCAGAGATTTTTCCCTGGCAGTAGGCTATGAATGTGAGGCTTGGCCACTCTCAAACCCTGTCCTGTACCCCACAGAGGCACTGTCTCGCCCCTCCGCCAAGCACTTCCTGGGACACCCGCGAAACCTGCAGAGCCCCGTAGTGTCCAGCCTGAACCCGGAGGGTGTGTATGTGTGAGAGCCCCATGCTGCCGGCCGGTCTGCCTGCCAAGCCCCACGCAAAGTCGCACCTCCCCATGTCCCCCTCTCGCCCGGGTTCCTTCAGCTGCATGAGGGTGTGCTTGTACCCGGGCCCCGAGTCCCTGCTGGGAGGCCCGTCCACCAAGTCACCATCCAGCTTTTTTCCTACTCTCTTCCTCCTCTGCCTCCTTGTTCCTCCTTCCTGACTGGCTCTGGAGACTCGCCCCTGCCCTCCTCACTTTGGTTTGCTTTCCACTGCTCCCTCTCATGGTCACTTCCGGAACCTCTGCAAAGTCATGGACTAACGGTGGTGCTGAATTCCCAGAGCCACGGCTTTTTCTTGAGCTCTTCAACACCAATGCCTGAGTTGAGCACGTTGGATCAGCAGCTGCTGTTTTTAGCCTGAACTACAGTTGCTCGTACAGAAGGAAAAGACTTTGACTGATTTAAGCACCCCACTGACTCCTACTGGCTTCAGTTTAGCTGGGGCATGACGTGTCCAAATGCCTTTTTTAGTGCCTTTCAGTAACTAGGACACAACGGATTCTGTGTCTCTGATGTGTAGGGTCATTGGTGTCCCCATCTACTACTCTGGTAGTCTGAAATCCCCGATTGGATCACCTCTATACCTCCAGCATGGGTCCAAACTGTCTTTCTATGACTTGACAGATGAGGGATTCTCACAGAGCAGGAGAGTCTCCACATTGGTCCACTTCTGTGAAAAGGGCTTCACTCAGCACCTCAGCCAGATCACTGGCTCTCGCATTCCGGAGCAAATTTGTTATGTTTCCCAGTGCATCAAAGCAGGCTCGATCTGCTCTCGCAGCCCGGCACCACAAAGGGCTCTCCCCTCATTCTCGCCTTCTGCCTTCCTGCTCTCCCTCTCGCTGGCATGCTGGGATGTAACGGAACACTACCCCCATATCTTCTGGCTTGCCTGCGCCCCTCTTTCTCCCCCTCACCCAAGATGTGCTGATTCTTTAGCAGGAAAATGTGCTGCGATACCAAACATCAGGAGCGTCACTTGGTATTTTTGTGTGTTTTGCAGTCCTGACATCCAGGGAGTCCTCGTGGAGATAGAACAGAGACCACAATCCTGGGAAGCTGGTCACTGTAAACATTACTCCCTCCTAAATGTTCAGCCTGTTCTAATTGTTGTTCTAATTACAAGAAACATTATTAATTCTATACATACATATACATATATATATACAGAATTTTGTTACATTTGGAGTATGTATTTACTGTAAAATATTTTATGATTTTTATGATAAACCTTCAGTGTATATAATAAAGTTAAATGACTGAGTTTGACTGAGCCCCGGTGCGCGGATCATTCGCGGTTCAATGTCACAGCGCCAAACGACATTTTCCCATGGAGGCAAACGCCAGAGTGGTTGGTTTTCCGAAGGGATAGCGGCAGAGGGAATGCACGCTCATTCTCATCCTGAGAGAGACAAGCATGAAGTGGGGGGGGGGGGGCAGCAGCTGTGAGAAAAATCAAAAGATTAAATATAGTGGTGGCCATGTAGTCAGGTTTACAGCTCAGGTCCAGGCTCTTCAGCTGGTATGTGGTTTACCATGTGAACAGGGTTCAACTGAATCTTTTCTGGTCCATAAACACTCCGTAAAGGCCGGGATTATTCCAGTCGGGCGTCAAGCAATGGTTTTTTTTTACTGAGCTGAGGGTTTCATGGACAATCATTAACAGATTGACTACAGAAGCTATGTTCAGATAATTATAAAAAAAAGAAGTACAGATTACATCTCAACGAGGAATATTAGTCATTAATACTGACAGTAGGATTTTTTTATTACTCTTCAAACATTACTGACAGATGTTAGAAATTTTAGTCCATTTTTTGTTTCAAAATGCATTCAAACTCTGCCGTGTACTCACACTACCGTGTAATTAGTTAGTTAGTTTAGACAGTGTTGTTCGTTAAAACCCATAGGGATATCAGCTCTATTTATAGACTTATCTGTGCTGTGCGAATTGCTCGCTGGTAACATCATCACTTCATCCCTGAACATCACACCCTGTTGACCAGAGGTGGGGGAGGAACTTGAAGAACTAGCAGGTGACCTGTACATGCAGCCCCTCAGCTGTTTGTGAGTGGTTAACTTGGTCTTGGAAGCCTGTGTTATTCTTCCAGCATTTAAAATTCAGGAAAGTGTTTTCTGCTGTTAAACTTTAACATGCTATCAGGCTGAGTGTGCCTTTTTTTCTCCTTGCTTATATGGATAAATTGCATGTGCGGCTCTGTCCGGCCAAATCTCTGAAGCAGACATCAGCCCACTAGTAAGCAAGATGGATCAGGTCCAGGACAGAATGGATTCGGAAAAGCTAGACACCGTGTTCATTATCAGGGGGAGGAAGGGTAGACGGCTACATAAAAAAAAATGGGGAAAACAAAATCATTATATAAAAAGACAACAAAAATGACAGAATTGGTGAGCAGAGTGGGTCCAGGATTAGAGGGGACAAAGAAGACACACATCCCAACACATATATAAAAGCCAGGGAAACAAGGCTCAGGTGTGAAGGTAACTGAGCTAATCCGTGTGGCCACCTGACAATCCCCCACCATCGTCCATCAACTTCTTCAGCAAAGGGTGATGGGAAACCTGCTGCCCATCACAGGGAATCACCATGGGTGGAATGATGTCGCTAATGCTTTTACATGAGTTGTCTTTTTCAAACTAAATCATACGACAAAGAGGAGCACTCTGTCACTAACACTATTTGTAATTCACCAAGTCCCCTTTGGCTAGATTAACAGCAAGGGCTCAGGTCACAGAGGTGTGAGACTACAATTAATGGTCTAAAATGATCTGGCTCTACTGGATGAGCTAATCGAAAAATCTCAGCCTGGCTGAGGGCTTCTTCAATTCGTAGGCCTGTGGCCAAACTTCATGGTTCACTCAAGTGTGAGACCCGAAAGTATTCTTAACTACCACAGACAGGTGTAGCCACAAAATTTTTGGACCCCTTATTAAAACCCTTTTACATGTATAAACACATAACTAACAAAAACAGCCCAAGATGCATACATCCTTGAGAAGCAATTGCAGAATGTAATCTTTGGAAAATCCCCTAATGGACCATAACAAGCCTACACTAACATCTGTCCTGCTCAGAACAGCATCTAAGGCACGCACCGGACACAGGAGATGGTTCAGGAATGCCAGATTAGCTTGCTTTTTCCAGGACCTCTGCAGAAAACAAGACTGACCTCATAACTGAACGGCAGTACACAGAGAGGAAAAAAAAGGAATACTTCAGATAGAAAAGCTGTAGATGAATAATATCGCTAAAGGTACAGTGACTGGTGCCTTGTCTAACTTGCTCACTGGCACAAAGAGGTCCACATAGTTCACTTGTGGGAGACAACCATTTAAGGTGGGCAACACGGTCAAAAAGCTTCCTGGGGATGGGTCGGACGGAGGGGCGGGGTAAGCTGGAAAGCTGATATGAAGGCCTTTAAATTTGCTAAATCAAGACACAACAAAAGGGGAAAGGGTGTGCTGTCATGCTGTGACTGTTATTTTAAAGTCACGAGGAGGTACCTTACTACACTAGTCCTGGGAAATGTGATTAAACTGGAACGTGATTATTACTACTATTTTTTCCATCATAACCAGCCGTATGAAGGTGTGCATTTTGTAAGGCTACCAAATCGATTCGTTTCTTCTAATAAAAAAGCACCTGTTAAGCAACTCTTACGTAATAATTCAACTACTGGGCCAGCAAGACTTTAACCCCCTAAAACTGTACGGCTGCATAAATATTATAACAGCTTACTTAAAAAATACGCATGATTTTAATGCTACTCATCGCGCATAGTACGTTGTTCAACGCTCTCAATTTACGGTTCAGTTAAAATGAATTACGACTGTCGATCGTCAGTTGCCGTAATTATTAACGAAGGGGCGACATATTTTAAATGTAATAAATCTCGTCTTAGTATTTTAGAAGATTAACAGGATGTTAAAGCTCAGGTTAAGTTGATCATCTTGCCACCAACAACCCATTCCCATTTAAGATTAAATTTGAGAAGTTGATTACAAACAGCTCCTTTTCAATAAAACGTGGGCATCATATATATATATAATTGCCTGAAAACACAATTCGTTCAAGCTGAGAACACTTCTGATAATATAATGCACTATTATAATTGGTAAGTTCAAGGCGCGTGCTGAAATAATGATTTATGATCTATTTGTGAATGGAGGCGGAAGCGCGCGCTGCCCGACACGGAGCGAATGGATGGCGGGGGCGGGGCGGGGCCCAGAGCCGCGCCTTCTCAGCCTTTAACCCTTCGCTTGCCGGGGAAGCTGAAATACCGAAACGAAAAAAGCGCCACCGGGCATCTTTCACTCAACATATCTGCATTCAGCAATAAATGTAGCCAGAAACCTGTAAAACAGTCACGTCAAAATGAAACCAAATAAAACAGCTTTATTTCAAGCACTGAAACACTAGACATACAACAGCCAAAATGGCAACAGAAGTCAACATGTATTTAAATAATACAGAGATATATTTGAAATATATGGTCAATAAATAAAGAAATGGGAAAACATACACCTTAACAGCAATATATTACAGCAAACCCACTGTTGTTTTAAATGGCCTAATGAAACAGTCTCAGGGTATTAAACACCACCAGTCAGGAAAGACGGACTGATCTTTTTCATCAGGACTGGGACATTTTTTTTTCTCGTCGAATGAGGCACGCAAGGTGTCGGGCAGGGGCGGCAGCGTGGCCGCGCATCAGGAGCCGCACGATGACGGACTGACCGATACCCCGAAAAGCTGGTTAGCCGCTGTCACACGCACAGTGGAATTAAGAACGGGCGCAATGTGCGTTAGTCAGTGGCTTACCTGCTTTTGGAAATCACAAATTCAATGTACCTTACTGTACAAGACCCATATACAAATGAAGGGAGACCAACAGAAAGAACACCAATAACAAAAACGTACTTTCGTCATCATCATCATCATCATTAATAATAATAATAATAATAATCATGATAATAATAAACAATCATATTACATTTCTCCAAAAATATTAATGTCGACCAGTCTTTTTGCGTCTTTAAAATGACAAAATGTCACTCAACACAGTTTCTTTCAAGACAGAGGAGACATCGATATGAAAACTCAAACGCAAACTTCTCCAAGGTATATGTAGTTCAAAGTATATTTAAAATGTGATATTAGACTTTCATATCGCAGTTGGACAGTGCTCACAATGTGTCACAATAGACACATTTCAACAAACATCAATTTTAAACGAGTTGCTTTATAAAGCCCTCTTATTATATCGATTAAACTGACACACATCACTGAATTACTTATATGTGAATTTTAAAATGTCTATAAATATCATTTATATATATATTTATTGCGAGCTATTGATACTTACCGGTCTCATAACTTGCAGTTCATTGGTATTTTTCTGTGGAAAAGAAAATTGAAGTTTTAAGTGCAATTTAATTATATGGTAATTATCCACGAAAGACAAAACAGTATTTTTTACAAAGTTGAATTTTAGCTATACTTGCTATCGCAGAAGTTCAGCTCAGTTACACCAATCCAACCCAGCCCACGCCTCTGCATCTGCAACCTGACCTGGATATGCAAATCAATGAGTGACTGGCGTTTCAGCGAGCCAATGGGCAGCCAGATCGACGACCCAAGGTCCGCCTACTAAGGACTCCTATTGTGTTACAGTCTTCGAGGGGCGTAGTATATACCGCCAATGTGTTCGGTGGATTTTCTTGAGTTATAGTTGGGGTGCGGCGCGTTCATTTTTGCACGTCTTACTTTAGGACGGAACCATTTCATGGAATCTGTTTTTTTGCTTTTCGCATTTTGTTATTCTTAGCGACGTTGCATTTTGTTTGTTTTATTTTAAAATAACATTCTTATGTAATCTTATTGGTCGCAGTCTCTAGAATATGTTATGATAGGCATTCTAAAATTCGAAAGCTCTACCCGCGATGCGCAAAGTGGTTGAACTCTTGTACACTTGTGTACGGTGTTGCCATGAGGCTAGTGTCGATGTGCACGTACTGAGGATGCTGCATGACAGCACAGGCGGTTGGGTGGGGGGGGTGGGGGGATCTTTGGTACTGTTATACAGTATGAACGTTCCACGATACGTCCTAAACTACACTGTCGTCATGGCAACAATAAAGCAAAAAAGAAAGCACACAAATAAGTCTCTTTTATAGAATTAGCAAAGTTTTAACTACTTATTTTCAATTTCAAATAGCGATTTGAATTGGTTAGACAAATATATTGATACCAAACCACGTATCATATATCATTAATCAGTTAATATAGAATAACATAAATAGTTATATATTCGAAATGTATCGAAGACGTATAAATGCTGAGATAATGTATACTTTAGCTTTTTCCCTTGTCGTTTTAATGATTGTTTAAAAAAAATGTTCATTCGTTCTTTGTTCTGTTTCATAACTAACTAACACCCCACCTTCTTTTTCTTTTTCTTTGGGGGGGGCAGGACCTTAATGTTAATGTTACATTTACCGTACGTGTTGCATCGCGCGTGTATGGTTTGTGGGAAACACATCACTACTTCAACTTCCATTTACACAAACATTTACCACTCGGAAATAAAGTCCTACTTGCGAGATCCGCTACGGGCGCTAAAATGCAGCTCAAACATATGATTTGGACAGCTCTCTTTAATCAATATTACTCATACACCTTGATGGATTTTCGCTATGCAACCTTTCCCTGCGACCCATGTCTCTGTCATAAAGAGCAGATTACGATTGCAATTACTTTTCTACAATTTATTCCAATGCTTCTTACAAATTGCAACACTGTAATCATGAGATGCAGTTGCCATCTGCGTTGCTGTTCAGATAACGACGTGTTGTTAATTTAGTGATTACCGACAGCTTATGGCTAAATAAATGACATAAAAAGATAATATATTTTACAGTAGTGATTTTTTTCCCCAAAGAAGAACGTTTGTTTTTCAATGACAATAATATTTTAGTAATGAGTTATTTCGAAGTAACGTGTTTCATAACTTAACCTGTACAGAGCAGCCGCTTTTGGTATATATGAAATTGAATGTAATATGGTATTTCGTTAATTACAGTGGTAGTCGCAGTGTCTTCTGGGTGCGCGTGTACTGTCACTTTAAAGGTGTTACACCGAATTCGGCCCGGCGGTCACTTCCGGTTGCGAGTCCAGCCGGCACTGTCACTCAAACGTGCTAATCGTGAACGCCAAAAAAAAAACTGACTAACTTAAGCTTCTCGCGGCCGTTTAGGGTAGGTGATCGACACACCCCGGGCTTATAAACTATCAGCCAGATGCGAAGAATGCCGCAGCATTTGGTAACATCGCAGAAACGGCGTACATATCGGCTTATGTTTGGCAAAACATTTACCCGTCTCTAGCCATAAGCTAGCCAGCCTTTCTTAAAGGAGCTACTGGCTGGTCTGAAAGAGGCCTGATTGGGCCAGTTATGCGTTTATGTGTATAAAAATCATATATGGGATCCGGGTATGCGCCGAGGATGAAGTATGCATCCGAATGCATTGACTGTCCTTTCGTGCGTTGTAGCGCTGCAGGCAGTGACAATAATAACGAGGCAGTGGAGCAAAGCGGCTTCTCGTGGCTGCACAGATAGAATAACAGGAAATTAAACAAATAATACATAAGAAGCAAAAATAAAGTGCTGTGCATGCTGGAGCGATACAGCGGCTGCTATTGGGCCGAGTACTCCCCACCCCGGACCCAGAGCCTCTGGTTCGCGGCCGGGGGGCCGAGCTCGGACGCCTGCCTGGCAGAGACAGCGCTGCAGAAGTAACGCTGCAGAAAGCGCTCTTCTTCTCAGCCGGCGTTTTGTTTTAAAGACGTGCTTTGCTAACTGTCTGACGTGGCCATGTGATTTGCATGTCTTGTGTAAGTGATTTTTGTAACAGAATTTCTTACTCCTTTTTTTTTTTGTTGTTGTACATGCCATTACTTATTACTTTATAGGGATTGGTTTGGCCAAAGGCACGATTGACCGTCGCCTTTAGGTTATATATGACAGCGGTTGCGGTCGTTGCACAGAAATATTGTGCAGTTTCCGTACCAGTAGGAGTTTCTTTTTTTGTTTTTACTCTAGTACAATATTATGAGAGAAGCCCGGACAGAAAATAACGTTTCTGCCTTCAGTATCTTTAAGTCACCCATAAATCTTAACAATAGATCTGACAAAGACTCTAGTAAAAGATCTCATTTTGACACTAAGCATTACAAAAGGCGATGAAACTGCTACAGAAATCTTTGATTATTTACACATTCTGAAATGGGTTTTTAATCTAATCAGTTGATGCTCTAAATTGGTTATTTTAAAGTTACGTGTGTATGGTAAAAGAATGACACTGACTGTTAACAGGTGAGGGCTGTTGTGCTCTGGGGGGCAAGGGCTGGGGTAGTGTTTTAACGTTGTGAAATCTGCTTTCTCAGTTCCATCCTTTGCGTTTTCCCAGCTGAAGCGTGGTGTTCTCTGCTCTGCTGTCCTGCCTGCCATTGGCTCCCCACCCCGTCTAGTTTTCGCGGCTTTCTGATGGTTAACGATGGATGAGGAGGACAGCCAGGATGAGCTGATCAACAGGAATGCTTCCCATGGCAAAGGGAAAAGGCCTGCTTCTGCAATCTTCACTGACGAAGGTGAGAAGATATGGGGATATGATGTCGTGGGGGTGGGGTACTTTTCTTATTTTCCCTGATCCTGGTTTGAATTGTCGAATGGGTAACTCCCCTGTCATGTCTGATTTCCCCAGTCTGCCATCTTATAGTGTGATTCTTGGAAGGTGGATGGATGGTTTTTATTAATATTATGATTCTTTTTAAGCGGCTAAGTTCATCATGCCTCTAATACGTGCTCTTTTAAGCTCCTCCTACACACGTTTCACTGCATAAATTTCCTATAACCTCCAGCCTCCATTATTTTCCCCCTAATATGCTTTATCCTTTAAGAACCATTGTTCCAAAAATACGTATAATCATTAATATATTGTTCTTGTGCTTCCATCCCCAGAGGATGCCACTGACGAGGGGGAGGAGAGTGAGAACGGCAGTGAGGAGGGAGACATGGGTGAAGAGTCGGGCGATGAGGAAGAGGACGAGGAAGACTATTCAAATGACAGTTGTGGTGAGAGAACACCTTTTGTTTCGTGTTTGTGGATGTGGCCACCTGGAAGCCTTTGGCCCAAAGACTCTGGGCTCTAATGATTCTCAGTCCTTCTGCTGTCACTCTGCTTTGATAGTTTCTGCTGTGGTTATTCACTTCTAAGGATAAACATCAGAGTATTTGCAATGCTGTTGTTTATGTTAAATAAGATGTATTTCATTCATCCCAGGGAGAAATTCTTTTGCATACAGCAGCAAAGGAGCAGAAAGTGCATAGATGCAAAGAATGATATGAGGAAATAAATATAATTAAGATAAATTGCCATTCTGGAATCTAAACAGGCATAATGTCTGTTTACATTTGAACTATAATATTGCTCTTTGCAGTCCATTTGGGTGTATTGCCTTTGTTGTTTAGTATTTAACTTGTGCCTGTTTGTGAAGATGGTGAGGAGGATTCTGGGAAGGCACCAGAGAGTGCCGGTGGAGCAGCCGGTGGGCCGGACCTCAGTTCAGACGAGGACACAGAGAAATGCCCCATCTGTCTGAACTCGTTCCACCAACAACCGGTGGCCACGCCTGATACCTGCGAGCATTACTTCTGTCTGGATTGCATCCTGGAGTGGGCCAAGGTAGCTTTTCCTCCTGCACCTGTATATTTCCCCAGGGTCCCTCAATAACCAGTTATTAGAGGGAATATTACAGGGAGTGCTTATGAAGAAATCCTTCACATATGTAGTAATAATGGTCAAATTAGTAAAAAAATTCCATTTGCCTCCAGTTTTACTGCTTTTAAGAGAATAAACACTAACAATTGAAACAGTAATAGACAAAATGTTCTTGCAATTTAGTTTTAGTGTTTTGCGGTCTGACATCTTGTCGGAACAGAAATTGTCTGTACGAGACGGCTACACCTCTCCACAGACTCACACCTGGGACGTTAGATCATAATGTGCGCCTCTATGCTCTGTCTGTCAATTAGAATGCCAACTCTTGTCCAGTGGATAGGATCGTTTTCAAAAGCATCTACCTACGGAAGTGTTATGGGGGCAAAGTTCAGAAGACGGTAAGAAGTGTTTGTAACCCTCCTCTTCTCTTCCTTATTCTGTCCATTCTGGCCTTCAGCACCTTATAGGCATGATGGTTTGAGGCTTCCTGAGATTTCTGTAATATAACGGCACAGACCCTCAGAATGAATCAGTGATTCTCCCAATTGGGGGGGGGGATAGTAACATTAATGTGCTTGAGTCATTAAAACAGAAGGAAGCAGGATTTTGGAGATCTTTGCACCAATAGGGTTAAGTCCCAGTCTCCATGGACAGGTCTCCCTGCCAAAGCCTGTGCGAGCAGCTGTGGAAGAGCCTGAGCTGGATCCGGACCTGGACCAGACCAACTGTGAAGTTTGTGGGCGGAGTGACCGAGAGGACCGTTTGCTTCTCTGTGACGGCTGTGATATGGGGTGAGTTGGTGTGACGGGTCAGCATGCGGTGTGCCACTTAGAAAGGCACAGACCAAAGTAGCTCAGTCTTTATGTATACTTCTCAGGTATCACATGGAGTGCCTCACCCCCCCACTTAGCACGGTCCCCGTGGAGGAGTGGTTCTGTCCGGCATGTGCAGCCAGCAACCCCCGCACAGGTAATGGAGATGGATGGTGCTGAAAGCAGGATGGTGGATGTGGCACTGTCCAGCAGCGCTGGGTACCCACCAGCTGCCAAGCGAGAGCCACACTGGACAGGAGTTCTAAGGACCGTTTGTGTTTCAGGTGGCTCAGGGGATGAGGTGAGCGAGGGTGCAATGGCGGCTCTGGAGGTTGACAGCAGCCGGTCCTCCAGTGCCCGCCCGACGCGTGCCATCGCCCGTACGTGGCAGAGCGAGAGGGTCCGCGCCACCGTCAACAGGAACCGCATCTCGCAAGCACGCGGCATCCGGGTGTGTTGGCGGCGCGCTCGGTCCTGATTTGACACGACTGACCACCAAACATTATCCACAACTAACATTGGCCCAGTAGTGATAAGCTGGAACGTGCACTAACTGCGGGACAGGTCTGACATACTCAGCTCTATGTGTGCTGCAGTGCAGAATTAAAGTGCCAGGAACAGTGTTTATTGGAAAGTCATTGCATGTTTTGTGTACTTTTTGAGTGCGGCAGTCAGGCCACACAGCCATTTTTAATTACAACCATCTTTAAAAATATGAACCTGACTGCTAATTAAATTAAATATGATTGCGCATTTCGTAAACCTCCCACGTTTGATCTATAAAGGCTTGTGAATGCATATTTTAGTTTGGCCAAAGGACATTTTTTAATAGGATGGGGTTTTTGTTGCGACTACAGCAGGTGCCTGAATTCCTGGCCCGGTCCACATGGCTGGACGCGGCCATCGAGGCTGTGGTAGCGGGGCTGAACACTGCCGAATATGTGCGAGACCTAACACCACGTGCGGGGACCAGGCGACGCAAGGCGGGTAGGCTTGCCGGAGGAAAGCTGGCGGCAGGGATAGTCGGGCAGTCAGGGCAGCGGTGACACGTCGACATGAGCTTGTTTTTCTTGCCAGCAAAGCGACGGAGAGCCACAAGAAGAAAGACGAAGGGGGCGTCGGAGAAGAGCGGCAAAACGCGGAAGCGACGTGTCAGGAGGCATAGATCCAGGAGGAAGCAGGTGGGAGCCCGTCCCAGGGGCCTTGCCACTGACCCTTCCCCCAGAAGCATAATGTGGTTATGTTGTAGCATCCCCTCTGCTCCTGTGCCCCCAAGGTGCCCAGAAAGGAGGTGACGAGTCGCTCTCGTCTGGCCAGGAACCTGGGGATCACACCGCAGCGGCGTGGCTCCTCCATCCCGACGGTGTACCGACCCGCCGAGCAGAGCCTGGGTAGCATGCGCGCCGATATCGGTGCCGCCTCCCTCTCCGTATACGGAGACCCGTTTGACTTGGATCCCTTTGACCAAGGGTAAGCGGGGGACCATTGGAAAGGGGCTCGCTTGGGGTGCTGGCCGCACTCAGCGTCGTGACTTTCGTGTCATTGCAAAGGGACGAGCCGGGACCGTCTCAGCGGCTAGACGCCAAGAGGCCCGGCCTATCTCGCTCTGCTCTGCGCTCCCACCGGCCTGTGGCGCGGCCTGTACCCACCGGCCTTCACAGGTGAGCCGCACGCTGTCCCATACCCCGGTCTGCCCTGTCCCTTTGGCCTGGCACGGTCGGGCACATTAATGGTTAGTGCAAGTCAAGGGTGCATGACGTAGTGCTTTGATTTTGCAGGCAAGGGCTTGGGATTCCCGAGACGGGGGTGGTGGCTGATACCCCAGTGCCTGACCTGCTGGGCAGCATCCTGACCGGTCAGAGCATCCTGATGATGGATAGCTCTGAAGTCGTTATCAACAGGGATGGCTCCCTGAAGGCTATCAAGCCAGGTAGGCTTCCCTGCTGCTCACCGGTGCCCCCCCACCCCATTCACACCATTGCTACACATCTTTCTCTCTCTTCCTGCAGTCCCGATTTCCTCACCAAAGAGCAGAATTCCCAGTGGAGCAGCATGCGAGTCTGGAACCGAGATCCGCATCGGGGCATCGCCAAGCTCGGGATCAAGTGCCTTTAACTCAAGTCAGGAGGGGGGGCTCTCCACCAGCTTTCCCACCAGATCGTCACCCACATTTGGCTTCCCCAGCCCCTCAACACCAACGTCCCCCCAGCCATCAAGTTTTACTCCCCAGAGGCATCCCGCCCTTCCTGGGGGGTCTCGCGTCCCACTGGGAGGTCACTCAGACCACCAGAGATGTTTGGAACTAAGTCCCAGAATCCAGGACCTGAGCAGTCTCAATGCATCGAGGTCCAGAGGTGCCCCCTGCGTTTCTCCCTCTTTGGCTAAGGACTCAGGACCAGCGCTGCTCAGTAAGCCCCCGCCCAAACCTGTGTGGATGGATGTTTCTGGCCTGCCGCGGATACCAAAGATCAAAAGGGAGACCCCTAGTGGTACCACTGGTGCAAATGCCAGCAACGGCAGCCGAGGGGGAATCCCAGACTCTGGCCAGAACAACCTGACCAGCCACAGGGTCCGGCAGCAGACTACAGGCCAGGGTACGTCCGGGGGCGAGGATAAGACTACCAGTAGTGGCAGTACCAGGCAGAGGCCCAGCGGACCGGCAGCTGCGTCAGCAGTCTCAAGTCCGTTGCCCAGCAACCCTGGTCCTTCCACTGTGAGCTTCCGCATCAGCAGCAGTGGAAACCCGTGGCACGCCAGGCGACTGGGCCTCGCAACTCCGCAGGGCTCCCCAGGTGGGCAGGCGGCTGGAGAGCCATGGAAGAAATTCTGTGAGAGCAAGAAGACGCTGCTGTCGTCACGGCCAAAGGGGGATGAAAAGCAGGTCAAGAATGAGATTTATGACCCCTTTGAGCCCACGGGCTCCGATTCAGACTCTCCTGGCAATGCGTCCGAGAATGAGGCTGCTCCGCCGGGGAGATCAGATGGCTCGCAGCCGCCATGCTCCAGCTTGGACCCCGAGGTTAAAAGCGAACCCGACACAGCCCAGAGGGATGAACATCTGGGAGATAGGGAGGAGGGTGAGGAGAAGCTAGATTACACCCAGAGGGGCAGTTTGCCAGAAGTCTGTAAGCCTGAGGAAGTGAATGCTGGACCTCCGGGTTTATCTCACAGGGAGGAGACAGCCACAGGTGACAACCAGGGGAGTCGGGACCACAAGGAGGAAGAACCAGGCCAGGCTCAGACACCAGCACGTTTGAGCTCAGCTTCCAGTCACCACAGCGAGATGGCTGTTAAATCAGAACCGTCTGGGCCAGAAGGCCAGGGCTCACGGACTGGGTCCAGGTCACCAGTGAGAGTGAGTGCAGAGCAAAATCGCGACTTGAAGCAGAGGAGGGCAGCTAGGGACAACTGTTCTGCCTCCAGCAGCCCTGACGCCAGCCGGAGGAAAGCGAGCAGGAAGAACAGCGGGGAGAGCAAGCCACAGTCTTCCCACTCACGGGGCCGGAGGGGAGGCACATTCTCTTCTGACAGCGCATCGGAGGATGAGGAGAGATCCAGGAGAAAATGGAGGCGCTCCCGGTCGAGAGACCGGAGGCGGTCCCGCTCTGGTAGTGGAGACCGATCCAGGAGAAGGAATCGCAGACGAGACAGCCATGAGCAAAAAAATGACAGGCAGAAAGGATCTAAGGAGAAGTGGCAAGGTCATTCCCGGTCACAGTCAAGGACCAGATCTAGGTCAAGGTCCAGGTCCCGGTCTAGGTCCAGGGAACGAAGGAAAGACCGGGTGATGGGGCATCCTACCACCAAGTCAAAAGATGCAGTTGGGTCACGGTCAAAGGACAGCAAGCGTCCAAGATCTAGGTCTAGGTCCAGAGAGAAGAAGCCTGATGTCTGTCGATCAGACAGTTCTCAGTCAGTACAGAAGAGCTCACTGGGACCTCTGGCACCTTCAGGAGCAGTACTTGAGGAGAAGGAAGTCAAGGAGATCACGGTGGGCACATCTGCTTCTGAGAGCAGGGAAATTAAAGCATCTACGGACATTATGAAGGAAGAAGTGGCAGATGAAGAAGGTGGTTATCCCAGCATAGTCAACGAGGAAAAGGCTGCTTCTCTTAACATGCTAGAAGAGCCCCAAGAGCACAAAGAGGTCGAAGGAGTAGGCCTCCCTCATGGCCCTTTTGCTGGATTGAAAGACCTGGGTGAAATTAAAGAGGAATCACCTATTTCTCTAGGGGCAGTTGAAGATTCATGGTGTCCTAAAGTCGCAGAGAAATCTGTCACTCCCTGCTTCACTGAAGGTGCAAAGCAGCTTAAAGAAGAAGTAGTAGAGAAGCCTGTAGAGATCAAACTGGAGTCATCTTGCTCTCATTATGGGACGACCTATGAGTTGAGTCAAGATGCTGCCATCATGGCAGACATGGAAGGTGTGGATCTGCAAAAGCAGATCAAGACTGAACCTGTCTGGGCAGAGGAGTTTGCACACTTGTCATTCCCTAACACAACTCAAGTCCTCCTCTCTGGCCCTAGCCAGCCTGCAGTGCACTTAACAGGTAGTACTTTAGCTGAAAATGCCTCTAAAACAGACCTGCAGCTGCATCACACATTAGGTTCAGTCAAACTGGAAGCATTGTCAGCAGATGACATTGCCAATGTAGGTCGTATCCTGAACAGCCTGACTTCCATGAAACGTGAGGGAGCAGCAGTGCCTGAGGCTGTGGGTCCTGAGAGGGGCACCGTATTTTATGGCACGTGTATGGCTGAACCAGAAGGATTTGCTGCGGTTGAACCAGGAAGACTGTCTTCTCTCCAGCAGGAGGACCTGTCTGCAACTAAGACAGAAGGAGCATCTGTGGTCAACCTGGGACAGCTCCCTCCAGTCAAGCAGGAAGAAGAGTCCATATTTAAATGGGGGGAGAGTCCTGCAGTCAAGAAGGAAGGACTGGCCACTGTCTGTCAGGTGAAGCAGGAGGACGTGCCCGCTGTCAAAGTCATGACAGACCCTGCTTCTCTGGTGGCTGGCACCAGGTCCAAACCATCTGTGAAGAGGGTGACGTGGAACCTGAAGGAGGCTGATAAGTCCATTGCTGAGAAATCGGGAAGTAAGTAAGGATTGTGCACCCACCAATGTTGGTGAAAGAAATGAAACGCTCATTAAACCCTCATTGAAGAATAGTCAATATTTAAACAGCTGCATTACAGCCTTGGGTGACCAAGGCCCTGTCTTCATTCAGGAACATGGGACCTGCTATTCCAGTGTTGTATTGTAAGTGGACCTATGACCCAGATAGTGAAGTGAAGGTGGGGGCAGTATGTTTAATGTCCTATGATGGGGCCTCGGGATCAGCGAGTAGGTCGTTTTCGCATTGCCAAGTGAAGGGATAGGGACGCAAATTTTGAGCGACTTGCACATCCTGTTAAGTAAACGGAGCAGGGGAATACTGATGGTTTATATAAAAGGCAGTTGATTCCTGGGATTAAAACATACCTAGACAAAATTGCCTTTTGTCCTAACCTGGTTACAAGGCCTGAGGATACTAGTTATGATATGAGGAAATGCCACTTTGTTTTATGGGTGGTAGATAGAATAGCCAAACTGAGTAATCTTACTTGCTAGTCCATTTTTGGTTCTGTAAAAGAATTTGATCATGACAGGAATTCCTTTAGGAAAATCTGCATGAGAGTTTCCTGACACCGGCCCCTTCTTTTATCTTTGTAGAACTCTCTCAGTTTCGACTGCTGCAGAGTAGCCGAGAAGCGTCCAGGAAGCCCCCCGGGTCCAACCAAGCTGTGAGCCAGGTATGGCACGATCACATGACCTCTCAGAAGCCACTTCAGACTGGCACAGATCGACGTCTATCTGGTTTGCCTAGTTTGGCTTTGTGTTGCTTGTAGCCCCTGAGGAAAAATTGTTGACGGCCCTTAGTCTAAAATTTCTAAACCATTGCATTTTTTCCCCCAGATTTTTTTTAACTCTAATTACTTCCCCATACCAGAAGGTGGCAGCAGACACTGCTCTTTTTTGTTTATTTTTGCAAATGTTGCTTTAATACACCCACAGAAAGCTTGAGCAGCTGGGGACATGTCGGGCCAGCAGGAACCATGTGACTGAAACTGAAAGTGATACTGGAGTAATTCCTTGGTAAATGAAAGTAAAAACCTCCTTGGGCTTAGAATGGCACCTTGGAATTTTGGGGCATTCTCCAAAGTGCAGTGTCAAAAGAGAACTATTCAGGGATAAGGAAACCAGTACCTGGGTGTATTTTCTCTAGCTACAGTAGAGCTGTCACGGTTACTAGGTTTAAATTTGATTACTTGATTGTTGAAATCGGTTAAACTGTATCAGCACAGCACAACTACCACCAGTGGGTCGTTGAGCAAGACCCTTAAACCCAAGTTGCTCCAGGGAGATTGTAATCCCTGTAATGGAGTAATGTAAGTCACTCTGGATAAGGGTGTCAGCTAAATGCCATAAATGTAATGAACACACACGCGAGCTTAGCCATACATAGGGGCCGTTTAGCCTCTCTGAGTAGTGTAGTCTTTGTCATCACTTTGAAAATATTTTGCTTCATTTGCTTTCATCATTTCCTATATATCTAAAACATCACTGCTAAAACAAAGCCAAGCCCTGTTGCTTAGCTGCACCATTTTGCGTAATAAGGTACATATAGCGAACAATTAATATTAGTTATTTTTTGTGTGTATGTATTGTGTGTTAGGGCTGAACTATACTAGAGAAAGTTCACATTGTGATATTTGAAGTTTCCCTAACTAGGAAAAAGGAAAATAACTATATAGTGGATTACGAGTGGGTATCGCTGCCCAACACCACTTTGTGTTTGTGGAGTTTGCATGTTCCCCCTTTGTATGCCTGGCATTTTCGGCATGTCTGGTTTCTGTCCACTGCCCAAAAGCATGCAACTAGAGTGAATTAGAATACCTACATTTTCAGTATGTATGACAGAGTGTACAGCAGTTGCAATGTATATTATATTACTAATGAATTTTTTCAATGACATTAATTGGTTGATTACTGGATTATTGATATAATTGAACGTGACAGCCCTAGTATTAATAAGGGTTTTGTTTTATACTTTGGTTGATTAAGTTATTCCTGTGACACATTTCTTGGAATCAGTTCAGTCATCTGGTTTTGAGCAAGGAATTCAAAAATGTGTGTTGGATTGATCAGGACAAGTTAGCTAAAAATAGTACATTAGTAGCAGACGTTCATATAAATGGGACATTGTTCTCTGTGGTGTAGATAGCAGAAATTCAGGTTTCGCAGGATGCTGATGTGCTATAGGACCCAGGAATGTATGTGACGTCTGGTGTGTTTCACTCTGAGGTGGGAGGGCTGTGAGTCTTGACTAGAGCCCGACCGATAAAGGATCTTGAAGGCCGATACAAATATTTGTTGGTTTTAAAATCCGATATTCCGATATATCGGCCGATTATATATGTTTTGTTTTTTTCCCAGAAACGCGTAACAAAACATTAACAGATTTCCCTAACATTAGTTATTTGTAGTTATTTATGAGTTTTAACTAACAT
>JAODKM010000031.1:157439-172494 GCA_026780845.1 Petrocephalus sullivani
TATCAAAAGAATCCGATTTAAAACTCTTGATCTGTGTCCTGCAGTATATTTCATTTGAGCTTAATGACTAAGAACTTTTCTCTGCTTATATTGACTTTAATTTTAATTGCTTTAGTTCTGCTATGGATATATTCATTTAATAAAATTGTTTTCCAACTTTTTAGATGTTCAGGACAGACGGGTTTTGGATTTCTCCAAACGAAAGCTGAAAGCTTTACCTAAGGAGATCCTTTGTCACCCAGAGTATATTGAGAGGTTGAACCTGCAGATCAATGAACTACACCATGTCCGTTATATTGCACAGCTGGTCAACCTAAAGGAGCTGATTTTGTCCCGGAACAAGTTTTCTGAGTTTCCTGTTGCCATTAGGGGTCTGGAAAAGCTACAGAGACTCCATTTGAATGAGAACAAGATCGAAAAGATACCCATGAAGGTCTTCTCCTTCCTTGTAAATCTGCAGTATCTCAATCTGAGTAATAACCAGCTGAAGGACCTCCCCGATGATTTGGTGCACTGTAAGAGCTTGAAGTATGTAAATCTGTCCAACAATTACCTGAAGAATCTGAGGGATGTTGTTGGGCTCCCTCAACTGAAAGAGCTGCATGTGGAGAACAACCATCTGACTGAGCTCCCAGCCGAGCTCTTCTTGAGAATGGACCTTGAAATTTTCAAAGTCAGTCGTAACCAGCTCAAGACACCCCCAGAAGAAGTGTGCGCAGCAGGAGTAAAAGACATTCAAAGCTACTTTCGCCAACTGGGAGCTGAACCAAATGGGGTCACTGTGGCCAGGGTTAAGACTATGTTTCTGGGTTCCAGCATGGCTGGAAAGTCCACTTTATGCCGCAGTTTGTGGGCAGGAAGAGCAGTGACTGTGGAAGCCAGTGATCGGACAGTTGGTATTGACATCAGTGAAGTAGAAAAGGAGGGCATCCAGTTTCTCTTCTGGGACTTTGCTGGACATGAGGAGTATTATCTAACTCATCACATCTTCATCACACCTCAAGCTCTCGTCATTCTTGCCATTGATCTTCAAAGGTATTTGCCCTACGTCTACATTCTGCAAGCATCTACTCCAAGTCCTCTGGGACCCCCAGACATTCCACGTTTTTTGGTCCACATTTTGCATGTTACAGCTCCCAACTGTTCTCCGCTTATGTAGGTATCATTACACCAGTGTCTCTCAAACCGGTGTCTCTCAAACCAGGGACGCCTTAGACAGTCCACGTTTTTGCTGCCTCCCAGGGACCAAAAATGCAGACTGTCTGGCAGGGAGCTGGGAGAGAGCAAAAACATGAACTGTCCTTGTGTCCCCGAGGACCAGGTTGGGAAATACTGCAATATATGACCTACAGTGTTTAGCAACCACTTGTACACACCGGTAATCTGTGGGTAGTACTATTGCCTCAGCCCTTCACCACCTGCACACCTTCACTATACTACCTCTGCCATGTGTGTGTCATTCTCTTTGTATTACTCTGGTTTTCACTTGTAATTTAAAAATCTGTGGTCTCTATATTGACCATTGTGCGTGTGCAGAGGTTTGCCCTGCCTTGGACCCTGTTTCAGGTTCACTGTGACTGTACTGGATATATGAGAAAATATTTAATGTCAGACATTTTTGTCCAAAACAACATAGAAATGAAGACTGGGGTTCTCCAGAATTCCCTGGAGCAATTGGTGACTACAGGATATAAGATACAGTATGTAAAATATCTTTATTATCACTGTACAAGTACAATTATTTTGTTTTCTATTATCTGGTCTAAGCTACATCATTGAGGATGAACAGTCTTTTAAGGATAAAGTCAGCTTCTGGATCAACAACGTTTTGATGAGGGTCCCAGACTCTGTGGTGCTGCTTGTGGGGACACATGCTGACCAGTGCCGAGATGCAGAGGATGTTAGGAAGAAGAAGGAGGACATTGAAAAGAAAATGGATGAGCTGCTTAAGGAAAGGAGGTCCAACCTAATGCATCAGATAGACCATACTGAAGACAAAAACCAACCTGATGAATTCTCTAAGCACCTGACAAAACTGCATCAGCTTGAAAGTTACAGCCCAGAGGTATTATGTCAGATGCCTTTTACATTCACTAATGATTAATGACAGAACCTTCCTTGAACACTGTGAGCAGGTAGAGTAGTGATAACTTGGGTACATGATGTTTTTATTTGATAAAAATCAAATACATCCAATCATTCATTATCCAATTGCTTATAGTAGTCTGGGTCTCAAAATTGAAAATGATCAAATTTTCTTGTAATTTATATATGTGTAATTATGAGTCCATTCCCTGTTCAAGGTTTCTAGCCTCATTACCATTGATTGCACAAAGATTGCAGATATTGAGAAGATTCAAAAACACATTCTGCAACAAGTTCAGGATAAAAAATTATTCCCAAACATTGTAAGGACATTGCCACACTCTTATAAAGAGGTTGAATCTTCCATTCAGCACCTGATTAAGGAGCCACATTTTCCCAAGCATGGTAAACAAATTTTCACAAATAAAAATCATCAAAATTCTTTAGTGTTTTGCTGTTTAAGTTTCACACTTACTTATAATTCACATAAATGAGTAGCATGATACACATTTTTTTTTCCTTAATAACAGAAAAATAATTGACTAAAAATGTATTCAAATGATTCATGTTACAGAAATGAAGGCAAGTGAAAGCCTCTTAAACCAGTTATTATGTCATATACAGGAATTGTACATCTTGACAATCTTGTGTCAAACACCCTCACTTCTGGAAAACTGAGCAAGGAGGATCTATGTTGTATACTCCGTTACCTCCATCGAATTGGGACCATTTTGTGGTATGCGGATATTGAGGCTCTGAAAGACACTGTCTTTGTCAAACCATCCTTCCTCATCAAACTTCTCAAGGTAGGTGCAGACACAGAAAGGGAAGCTAATTATCAGCATTTTGTGTGGCTTTTCCAGGCATTCTTGCTGACTTTGTTTCTACAACTGGAGTAAAATATATTATTGTCTGGAAGTGTGTTTCACCCAGCATATCCTCAAACTACAATAATCACAGACAGTGGTCCAAGGAGGAAAAAAACGACACATCACAAAATGTTTTGTCTCATCAGTGTAGGTATGCATATGTAAGTAATCCTCTATGCTCTTGAAAGACTCTAGTGAGACATGACCTGGAGAAGCAGTTGACAGAGGTTCCCAAGTCTATCCTGAAGAATGAAAACTGTCCCATGCAACACAAGAAGAAATGGATAAGCAGACTCCAAAGTCAAGCCACTCTATCGTATGATGCAGTTCGCGTGCTGGTCAGAAAGGCCTTGACTCAGATGGACATGGCCAAGGATAAGCATTTTGTGAAAGAGATGACGGGCACCAGGGATGAGGAAGGCAAAATTCTCAGCCTTCTCAGATATTTCGATATCTGCTTGCCAACCAAACTCTCGTGTGCCCTCAACCCTCAGGCCTCTGAGTTTGACCCAAACAGAATGTGGAATTCATCACCACAGAGCCACTCGTTTATCGAGCCCGAACCTGCCTGTATGTTCCCAGGTTATCTGAAAAACAACAACAACGTTACCAAGATGTGGGGGCAGGATGGACCAGAGGACATCAGGGTTATGGTCCTCTTCATGCCTGAGGTCCCTCAGGGTCTCTTCCACCGGTACAGAACCACTCTCCCTTCTTTTGCATGTGACACATAGTCTGTGTGGCCGCCTAAATCTGGTTTTGATTGTTTTTTCCAGGCTTATTGTAAGAATGTGCTCCTTGTACAGCACACACTGGGTGGGAAAAAGCTGCTTACTGGTGGGCTACGAGGCCGTACTTGTTATGGTGAAAATAAGCACTGCTAGTGACGATCCATACATTGAAATAAGATGCAAAAGGCCAGAGGACGATAGTTAGTACTCTTCCATTTTATACAGTACATCTGTATTCATATGGTGGGATGTATTATTGTTAGTGATTTTATCTAGTTGTGTACATACACGCTTGGCATAGTACAATTTACTCAAAGGAAGAAACATTTGACTAACTAATGACATAGATTTGGCAATGCATAATGTGGTATGTACTTATGAATATAAAAATAATCATAATACTTATATATGATTCTTTAGCCACGGCTTTCCAGCGGCTGTGGAACCTGATCATGGCCGTGTTGAGTAAGCTGAACCAGCTCTCGAAGCAGTGGCCTGGCTTGTATCACTGCATATACAGCCCATGCCGAGAGCCGGAATGCAGCAAAGACTTCAAATGGAAGGACTTGGACAGCCTTCCTGGACCTGAAATGTAATCTGTGTAAACCACACTCTCAATGTTCCACACTCAGTTTAAGCACTTCTCACTTCTTTTCTCTGCAGCTGGTATATATGAAAGGACCAAAGCTATTTTCACTCCGGTGTGGCCTGTATTGTTAGACATGTTTAAGTAGAATCAGCTTCTGCATTTCTGAATAGTGGCAATATAATGACTTACAATGAAGCTGAGACATTTGGCCACGGTCATTGTCAAACATGGACTGTTAATCTCATTATTGTTGGTTTTCTGGTTCCTCAGGGTTCAGGAGGAAAAAATAACCTGCACAAATGGACATACTTGCAAGACACACTTGCTCTTCCCGAAAAGTATGTAGCCGATTTTTTTAGCCTATGGATAAAGCTTACTAAGTATTTAATGACAGGGTATTTAATCCATGTATTGATGTAGTTCATGTCATGATTTCTGTTTTGTTTAATATAGATCCAAATTTCTCCACTCCTAACCAAGAAAATCCCACCAACTTAAACTTCACAATGGGACCGATGACTGTCAATTAAAATCATCAGTAATGTGTGCCAAATGTGTATCTTCACAGTGAGCTTTTTGAGTTTTTCTTTTTTACACGATACTTGTAAGGAAAAAAACAAAAACAAATGAAAAACAAACAAATCTCTTAACTTGTACTGGCTAAATGCATCTTGTATTGCATTGTATTGTATTTTATTGTCTGTAATGCAGAGAAAATAAAAATATTCTTCTTAAGCAAAATTAAGGTTTGGCCTTTTATTATTTTCAAATTGTAAAGGAAATATTTACATTCAGCAACACCACGATCCAAATGTCAAATGCAAAATGTTACATTCCATTTATTTAAAGAGTAGACACACAAGAATATTCAAGTATTAGCATTTTTCAGTTACAGATACTATTCATTCTTTTTACATAGTAAAACTGATACAAATAAATACCCCCTACCATTACTGTAAACATTTTCCACCTGTGTGCTGAAAGGATTATGTATTCAGCATGAATTTACAGAAAGCATACCAAAAAGTGTTGTGCCCCAGTTCAAATGTGCTTCCACAGAGCAGTGTACGACACTTTGTTAAAACTCTGAAAAGGCGTTTTTATCTTTTAGACCTAGTAAGATGAGAGGAAGAATTATACATTGCTTGGACTATAACCCAGTGTTTCCCAGCCTGGTCCCTACCTGGTTTTTGCTCCCTACCAGCTCCCAACCAGACAGTCCATATTTTTGCAAAAATGACTTTGGGCCCCTGAGGACCAGATCAGGAAATATTGGACAGACTAAATAGGCAGAGAACTGAGAGTGCCAAGATGACATCTGAGAGCAGACCAGGTGTTTAGGGGTGGGATGGTGTTCAAGAAAAGGCAGTTGGAAGGCCGATGGTGGCGCTTATGAGATCGAAGAGGCTGTTGTGCGAGATCTGTAAGCTGACGGCATCTCCTTGTAGAGAGGACGCCCCATCCATATGTGCTTTCTCATGGAGGTACTGGCAAACCAGAGGCACGACCTGATGGAGGGGAGGGAGCATTGGAGCAGTGTAAAACAAGAGGGAAGACCTCTAAACATCAACCTGAACATCACAAGTGATGCCCTAAAAATATCCACCACACGCTTCTGTAAACAGTTACGATTCCTTCCTAATGGAGACGTGGTGACCCCGCTGCTGACTGACATGAAAGCAGAAGAAGCTTACACTACCTTGACAGTTATTAACTTCTTATCCACTGACTTTCCATCGGGGAACTTCTCGCCGAAGCATAAGTAGATTGTATAGTCTGGGGACCCTCGTTTATTCTCCTGGAAGTCTTTCAAGTCTAAAAAATAAAAGTCAGGCTTTCATGGTAGGAAAGTGATGTCACATATTTGGCCAAAGAACTGGGGACCCATCCATATCAGTGCCATGATGAAGCTGTAACCCCTTAAATCCTTTGTACTGAGTAATTTTGTGGACAAAGAACTAACAGTACTACATTATTTTAAGATACATTCCTGTCCATTCACCTGCAATTAACAATAATCTCACCAAGGTGTTCACCTCCCTTGTGCCCTGTGCTTCCTGAAATAGGCTCCAGGCTCACCATTGCTCCCTACTGGTTATCTAGCTATAGAAGATTGATAGATGGATACTGTTCATTCATTGGGCTGCAAAAAGAAGTTCCAAAGAACATTGGCTTTTACGCCTGGGACTCTGATCAGCGCATGTGCTCCAGGTGAGCTCTGAATTGTAAAGAAAACAAAGATATGTTGTAAAGATACTTAAACTGAACTGAATCATTAAAAAATAAGGGAAATTTTGAAACATAAGTCCATCTAAACTGTGTATTTGAACTGTGGGCTTATGAATACAAAGAGAATGAAAAAAGTTCCTCACAGAGCCAGGCATATGAACCAATGTCCTGTCCTATAGCTGTGATGCCACAGCACGATGTGCTAAACATCGATTGGTTAAGTGACTCACCCCAGATAAACTTTTCAAAGCTGAGCAACTCCACCTCACTGTTCTGGGGCAGCTTGTTGGGCTCAGGATTGGGTATCTCAGCGGGATTTCCGGTGCAGGCGAACACATGGCACCTGTCGTGACGCAGTCCATAGATGCCTGTAGGCCGGACCTCCAGCAGGAGGCCTCGCTCGATGCTGCTAAGGATGTCGTCAGTGTACTTGGCCTGACGCCGGTCCAGGATGTGCTCGGTGCTAGGGAGGCAGACGGACTGGGCCTCCAGCATCAGGTCCTCACATTGATAGTGGAGCTGCACCCGGGGGCTCAAGGTTGTGAGCCTCTCTACCTGCTTCTTCCTGTAGCAGATGCTGATCTCCAGGTGACAACAGAGAGGTACTTCAGGCTGATTCACTGAAAGAGGGAGCAGGGTGGGGGTGGGGGCAGGAGGAGGAGTGTTTGGAGTCATGGAACGTCATGAAAGAGCACCTTCAGAAATCAAGTCCTGCAGGTCTCCTAGCAACACCATACCTGGGCAGTAAGGCTCCTGTACCGACACTGGCATTTGGCTCAGGGAAATCGGTTGGATATCCACGGTCATGGGTTGGCTGGAGTAGCCGCCCTGCTCAGCATCGATGTTGATGGGATAAGGCACATGCCACTGAGAGTCATCTGCTGGGAAACAAGAGCTTCTGCATCACAATGCACTCATTCAGCAGTGTTTCCCAACCCATTCCTCGGGGACCCATAGCCGGTTTACATTTCTGCTCCCTCCCAGCTCCCTTCCCGTAACAGAGCAATTATACTTCAGTCATGAGTTGGATTTGAGAGGGGAAAGCAAAGACAAATGTTCAGTTCTTTTGAGGGCTGAGAATGTCAACAAGATTCAGATTAAATAACAGACAAACAAACAGACAATACCTCTTGATTGGTTGTTGAGATTCAGGGTTAGCATGTCATTCAACAAGGCCTCCTGCTGGATTGGGACAGAATTTAGATATAAAAGTTTGGCCTAAATTGACCTGATAAACTCTAGTCTTCCACTTTCAATTACATATAGCTGAAATGCATGCAGGACATATATGAGACTAGATTGTACAGTTAGAACAAGATCATTGCTAGTCATACTCCATTCAGACAAAGATGTTAAAAAAAATTAGAATTAAATGAGACCATGAAGAGTTACCTGCATTTTGTCTGGAGACAAGGAGGGATTTGTGCTAAAGATGTCTTCAATAACAGGAAATTCGACATTCATGGAGAAATCCTGGCTGTTCTGGTCTTTGTAATTATCTGGGGAAAGGTAAGTGAAGTACAAGGGAAAGCTGTTATAAATGCAAGGATAGCACTGAATTGGATTCTATTTAACTGCTATTCAAGTACGGTTCAGTGCTGGAATGGATTGCAGACACTGGTCTCTAATGATAAATGTCATAATTTGTATGTAACTATATCAAAAATGGCGCCCCCTAGGGCATCTTAAGAACGAATGCTAAACAGCAGTCATGACAGAAATCCTACGTGGCATCCGGGTCAATTCTCAACAACACCTTCACGGCTTGAAAAGCGTGTCCTGAATCCTGTAGTGAGAGAGATTCCTGAAATGACTCCACTTTCTCTGTATTCCTTACATCCATTCGTGACGATCTCATAAACCTTGTGCGGGTTGTCTGACTCCTTGGAGTGGTCCTCTACCATTCGGAATTGCTTGAGACTGTGCAGAGCGCAGCGAAAATTGGTCTTCCATTTTGCTTTATCGCTAGGATTTTCGTTTATTTTTCCGCTGGCCTCCGCCCATGCCTACAAGGAGAGAGTTGGGGAGGGAGGGATTTCTACCATTACCAGTTTGCTGAAAATATATTGCTGCTACAACTGAGTACCAACACCTGGTGCCAAAATGGAACTGGTTTCTATACGATCGGTATGTACTGGACCGTCCTCCAACACAAATTTTGGTGCATCATTTCGCTGCCACTTAAATGCTTTCGATCGAAATATTTGCCCTCTGCCACTCAGGCAACAGAAGGACCACAGTTTGCCCCTATACAATAAGCTGTGAATGGAGATTATCTATGGTAATTTTTGCAATATATGTAGATAAAGAAAGACAGTGGATTTTGATTATTGGACCCTTGTGGAGGTACAAACATAAATTTCAGTATATTTTGAGAGGTGCGTGTTTTCTAGTACAGTAAATGTACTGCTAATAAATGGGAAGGCATATTTTGCCTGGCAGTCATTATGAAACATTATTTGATTATATATTTACAAAATTATTTTAAAATGTAAAAAGATCAGTTTGTTCAGATACTGTTCTTAGCGTTCAGGAAAGTTTGCACAGTTACAGTAGTCACACTTGGGATTAGGGTTCTGCCCATAGAAAAGAACGGAGAATCAACAAAAATATGAAAACAAATGTATGTTTATATATTACATTGTGGAGACGAAATGGGTCACCACAAAGAAATTAAAAACCTGTTATTTTTACGTTGTGGGAATCATTTTTTTTGGTCCCCTCAAGGAGAAACTTAATTTTATAAAAATCCGTGACTGCAATCAAAAACCAAAACATGCCAAATGGCTTGTATTTTGTTTGGTTTACAATTTTTAAGGTTAAGGCTGGGTAGGGGTTAAAGTTGTCATTGTTGGGATTAGGGTTTTTCCCATGGAAACAAATGAACAAACATGTGTGTCTAATATATGCTAAAGATTCAAAGTATGTAGCAGTGTTTCCTGAAAATCACATGTACTCAAGGACTGAAAGTACTTCAGGTACCGTTTAGGCCCTGGCACCGCTTTAAACGTTTTAGCACTGGTACCGGGAAAAACCCATACTATACCCAACCCTAATTGCTACTGGTACAACTGTTTCTACACACTTATTGATGTGCCATTGCACATGAATCACTAATGCTCATTCGGTTTGTTTGCGTAAAAACCTTGTTGTTGATTTAATATTGCAATAGGTACGTATGGTTCACCCAAGGTGACCATTTCCATTTTGGTTGGTTTATTTACAATAAAGCAGAACACGTGTGCTAGTAGTAGTACCGATTGCAGCTATTAATTGGTGTATTCCTATGAACCAATGCTTTGGAAGCTGCTCTGCCTCCTGCCACAAGGCTCTGCAACGGGTTGTAAATACAGCCAGCATGATCATCGGCACCCCCCTGCCCCCCCTCACGGACACTTTCCAAACCCTCCTCACCTGCAGAGCCATCGGCATTGCTGGTGACTCCCCACACCCCTTACACTCCCACTTCAGCCTCTTGCCTTCAGGGAGAAGGTACCGGATCCTCCGGATCCGATCCACAAGACTCTTAAACAGCTTCATCCACCAGGCTGTCAGGACGCTAAACTCTGTCGGTTACCCCCCCACTCTGCCCCCTGCCCCTGGACAGTAATATACTCACTGACTACCTCTGCTCTTTCTTTTTGCACAATAGTCCCAAGGACTGTTTACATTTCACACCCTTACCATTTGCACTACTACCTTATTAATTGTTATTATTATTATTGTTATTTTCAATTGAAGTTCTGTAAAGTTTTCTATATAGAGTAAACTTTGATTCTAATTTGAGCACATCAGTGAGCGAGAAACGGCATTTCGATTCTCATGTATGTCTTGCACATAAAATGTGAATTGACAATAAAATCTTTGAATCTTGAATCTTACCTTGAATATTTTGTTGTCCTCCTCGCTGCAGTCCTTCCTGGAGTTGTGCTTCCAGGGAATCCTGAACTTGCCGCTGCTCACCCATGTCAGCCCCTCGTACCGTCCGCTTCCCACCTGCTCCATCAGCCACTGGCCAAACTGCGGTTTATTGCTGCCGCGGAGAGACGCATGGGACGCTCGTGTAAAGAAAGTTTCATCTTTATAGCGGGCAAGATGCCAGGCGCCTCGCTTTTATCTAAATACGAGTCCGTTTTGAATAGGTACCTTAACTGGATGCTATTGTATTGTCCGTGTGAATTACAATCGATTAATAACACTGACATTAAAGAATCGCATAGAAACGCCAGGATTCTTCCTCGTATTTCCGTCATCGCTACAAGGTCACTAGAAGTTAACCACTGAGTTATGTAATCAGGACTTCGCACACTTGAGTCGGTGCCTAACTCACGATTGTCCCCTTTAGGTATGAGTGCAGAATAACTAAATTCAATGTAGCATCGTTAACTTTAAATGCGTCTCCTGCGATTAAATTCCTTTAAAGGTTTTTCAGAACTAAGTGATCAAATTGTACAGCTAAGCGACGTAGCCTAATTTATGTTAACGCTGGGCTCCAAACTGAACTCTATTCAGACCGAAGCGGACTTAAACTTACCACTGCATTTTCGTTAACCGAAGCTTATGTATTTGCTTCTGGTGCCACTGCTTTTTTCTCGACTGTTTTTGACTATCTTGCAGTTTTATACTTCGACGCCACTCAAACAACCCCGGAGGAGGCGGCTATGCAAATGCTGCTTGACGAAGGTTGTGAAACCGAAAGTCAGAACATTACTGAAGCCGCTCCTGGTTTACAAAGAAATTGCATCACCCACAGTTTTCCGTCGGTGATGAAATACACACATCAGATATTTCTGTACAGTAGTGACGAGCATCCTGGCTGGTGAGGCCCTGGCTCATCGGATTGCTATAGTCAACCTGGTTTTTAGCCAGCGTACAGGTGTTACACCATATTTTGTGAGCGTCGTAATGTGTCACTGCAGGGGGCTGTCTAATATGGCAAGCCAAGTTGTCTTTTGTTCATAAAAACTCGAAACTTAATTCTTACTAGTAAAAAAAACTAAAAATGTAATTCTTACTAGTAAGAATAAGAGGTCAAGATATCTACAATGCAATTCTTACTAGTAAGAAGTATAATTTTTACTAGTAAGAATTGCATTTTCACCAGTAAGAATTCATATTGCAGAGCTCTACAATTAAGTTTGTACTAGTCATATATTCCCATTGACTTCCATTATATTTTCGCCTCACATATCCCCTGTTCAATTTTCACTAGTAAAATGTCATATTGTAGAGCTCTGTAATACAATTCTTACTATTAAGAAGTCCTATTGCAGATATCTGTAAATATATTTTGACTAGTAAGAATTTCATGCCCACATATCCATAATTGAGTTGTCACTAGTAAAAATGATATTACACAGATCTCTACAATCTGAAATTCACGTTTTGGATATCCAACTTTTAGATCTCTAAAATGTAATTGTAGGGCTCTGTAATAAAATTTTTACTAGTAGCAACTCAATTATGGATATGTGGGCCTGGAATTCTTACTAGTCAAAATATATTTACAGGTATCTATAATAGAACTTCTTACTAGTTAGAACTGAATTACAGAGCTCTGCAATATGACTTTTTACTAGTGAAAACTAAATTTAGGATATGTGAGTCAAAAATAAAATGGAAGTCAATGGGAATATATGACTAGTAAAAATTGAATTATAGAGCTCTGTAATATGAATTCTTACTAATAAAAATACAATTCTTGCTAGTTAAAAGTATAATTTTTACTAGTAAGAATTGCATTGTAGACATCTTGAACTGATATTCTTACTAGTAAGAATTACATTTTTACTAGTAAGAATGTTTTTCTTACTACTAAGAATTAAGATTCGACGAGTAAGTTTTCATGAATAAAAGCAAGGTTCTTGTTCACGTTTTCCGTACCGTAATCATTGTAACTTTTTCAAGGCATATCAGACTTAAAAAAATGTCAGTGTTGTCTCCGGAGCAATGCACGGAAATAAGTCTTCTACGTGTTCTTTTAAAATCAACATTTGGGAATTGTATAGCTGGCTAAAAGAGTGGGGATTTCTGAGCCGCTATGTGTGGTCACACAAAACGAATGCACGATATAATGCATTGTGTGGAAGTGTGGAAGTGGGTTATTAATGATGTTTTCTTGGTCTCAGATAATCTAATGTCAGACGTCAGAAAATTTCCAGGATTATAATCTCTTTTTATGACAATTTGCCCGACAGCGCCCCTAGAGTCACACATTACGATCCTAAAATATGGTGTAACATCGGTGTTCTGACGAGTGGTGCTGCCTGGTCGAAACATGTTATCGTAGCGCGAACCGACAGTCATGTCTATCGGTCAGTGCTACCGTATCGAAAAATGCTACCATAAGCCTGCGCTCGCTCGTTCTGAACGAGGGAAGAGCAAAACCACAAACATATACAGAGAGTGCTGCATATATAATGATGATAATAATAATAATAATAATAATAATAACAATAACAATAATTCAAATTGTAAATTACAAAACAGGTGAAGCTCACCATTTTTTCGGTGCGCATTCTCTCTCCTAAATTAACATTACATATTAAAAAACAGATGTTGTCGTAGGCAATTTTCTATATAGTCAACATGCTGTTTTACATTTTTATTTTAATAACAGAGGAACCCACTTTCTCATCTTAAGGGAAAAAATGGCTTGGGACGATATATTCCCAAGACAAGCGTGCATCACTTGTAAACCTCTGTAAATTCTGTTCTCGGAACATCGGTGAAGCGGCTTTATACTTGCTTTGGCAACTATAATGTAAAGTTAGGCCCCACGATACTTCTCAATAAGCCCCTCAATGGAAATCTGTAAAACATAAACCCGAAATCCATCTTGAGGCCGAGTGATGAGCGATTGAGGTATTATTTTTTTGTTATAATTACCTTTACTTTTGTCTAGGTTAGACACAATTAAATTTATGATGAAATTAAGTGAAACATTACATTGTTGATGGCCATTATCAAAGGTAAACTCATTGTGGTCTTGTACACGAGTAGCGTTGCCGAGCGCTGAGCTGTCACTTAATATGTTGTTATTCGGTTATTTATAATTTATTATTAAGTTTGCGGCACTGAACTTTGTGAGGAAGCATAATTCGGCTGACAATTGTGCCATATCAAAACATGCTTCCAGTACATGCACATTTCAGATTTCTTTTAAGGTAGTGCAGATCGATGGACACGGTGACGTATGAGTGAAATGGTTAATGCGCATGCGCAAAGAATCTTGGGCGCGCGTAACGATAGGTAGGTGGTTCGTCATAACAATAATAATACGGTGGGCTCACGCACGCCCCCTTCAGTGAAGCTGAGGTGCTGGCTGCTTCACCTTGTGCTTTTTTGCTGCAGATTTATATCTGATCAGCAAGACTAAATCTGTTGTACACATACGCAAAATACATGAGCTATTCTATGGAAAGACCATATACATATAGTATAGGTGTGTGCAAACACGACACTGGTGACATTCAGTGAGAAAGCAGAAGCGCGTGCTGCACGGGCAGTGAGCAAGCGCGCGCCAGGAGATGAGGCTCCGCTCTATATGAGTGGGAAATGCGCAAATCCAGCGATTTTGATTTAGGAAATTGATTTAATTGCTTCTGGGGTGGTCGTGCAGCAGTTCGCAATGTTGCCTCACATCTCTAGGACCAGGGGTCAGGTCTCCACCCAGGTTCCATGCGTGTGGAGTTGCATGTTCTCCCCATGTTGTTGCGGGGTTTCCTCCAGATACTCCAGTTTCCCCCACAGTCCAAAAACATGCTGAGGCTAATTGGAGTTACAAAAAAAATGCCCATATGTGTGAGTGTGCCCTGTGATGGGCTGGTCCCCTGTCCTTGGTTGTTCCCTGCCTCGTGCCTGTAGTTTCTGGGATAGGCTCCGGACTCCCTATGGCCGGGGAAGGATAAGTGCTCTCAGAAAATGTATGGATGGATTTAAATTACTGGAATCATACAAAATTACACTTATAGCACAGAGTATTAGACAAATATTAATATTTATTTTTATTTATCAGTATTTCTTTTTATGTTTCATGACAGATGAGGCTGTGATGCTGTGATGTGACAAGTGATTCTGTGAGAAATGTAAATAAAAACCGAATGCAATGATTTTTAAATCATATAAACCCATATTTAACTGAAAATACAACAAAGACAATATACCAAAGGTTGAAACTGAGAAATGGTATTGTTTGTATGTTTGTATTATGATAAATATATACTCAGCCTGTGAGGCCGGTTGGGGTACTGCAGGGGCTGCACACAATACTGGCTCATGAGGGGCCTGTACCTGGTGTTGTGATTTTCAGATGTGATTTTCTTGGGCAAACCCCAACGCGAGAAGTGGAAGTCTAAAATGCAAATGAACACTTTTGCCCTGACCTAGCCCACAAATGTCGTATCCGGCCTCTTACAGTGGAAGTCATACGTCAGCATAAGAAACCCCTGTTGTTGTGGTACCCCATGCAGCTCACCACAAATGTCGTATCCGGCCTCTTACAGTGGAAGTCATACGTCAGCATAAGAAACCCCTGTTGTTGTGGTACCCCA
>JAODKM010000031.1:212073-231995 GCA_026780845.1 Petrocephalus sullivani
AATACTCTTGCGTTCCCTCGCAATACTCTTGCGTTCCCACATAATAGATGACGAGGCTGAAGTAGGTTTTTTATTTGCAAAATCCGTTCCACCTTAAATAGGCATAATGCGTGATCTGCCATATTCACAGAAATCTATCTGGTCAAAATTAAAACGTAGTAAGTGCAAAAGTCGCTCTATCGAGTGGTATTAGAATTTTGGACCGACGTTCTGATGTTGACCAGATAATACCATGTGATTATTACACTTACTACATCCAGAGTTTGAAGATATCTTACTATAGAATTTTAGAAATAATGCCCTCTGTAATACGCCACACACAACGTACAATAACCCATCAATAAGCACAAGGCTCCCCAAACAAAATGTGAAAGCAGAAACAAACCGACTATGGGTGCGTTCGACTTCATGCAGCCGTTTACAGCGCTGGCTTAAAGCAATGCATTCTGGTCATTTCTGATTGGCCAAAAACCAACCGTCACGCATTGCGTTAAGACCAGAATGCATCACTTTAAGCCAGCGCTGTAAGCAGCTGCATGAAGTTGAACACACCCTATGTTTCATTCAGGAAAAAAAGTAGCCAATCAAAGTGAAGCACCCAAAGAGAGGCGGAGCATGAGCCCGCCCCTACGTGTGTCGGAACGCACCTTGTACCACTGCGGCTTCTGCATCTCCTTGGTCTCCCTCTGCGTGGTGAGGATGAGGCAGGCTCTGAGCGCTGACACGGCGCCCTCGCGGATAGCCTGCTTACTGTCCCACACGGCATAGAACACGTTGTCAAAAAACGGCTGCACCTGCTGGAAGAAGAATGTGGGCGCGCTGACCGCCAGCTCCCTCAGCACCAGCACCTACAGCCAAAAACACACCGGAACACACGCCATCAACACAGCCCCTGCGGGACAGAAATGCATCGCTTCCAAGCCCCACGTCCCATCACTAGAACTTCAGCCTGTCTCAGCAATGACCGAGCCAGCAGCCACAGGCCCACATCTTCCACCCAGGCTCAGTCCCGCTTGGATATACAAGAATCTCACCGCCGCATGGCGTCGTCCTTCATTGCGGTCAGCCCCCAGCCACTCCAGAGCCCTCTTCACCTCAAACTCCACATACTCGGCCGTAAAGGTATCCCCAGCCATCGACAGGTGCCCCATGGCCTTGGAGGCCATTTCCATGACGACGGGGTCGCTTGACGGTAGCAGGTTGCGCAGGTAGTTGGCGAAGCGGCTGATTCTGGTGGCATTGCCCCCCTCCACACCGATCAGGCTCACTGGGCAAACACGGAAAACCATGGGGATCGGGTCACCACCAGACACACCGTGAACACGGACACCCAAGGGGTCCGGGTCAGCCCCAGACATACTGCGAACACCGACAACCAAGGGGTCCAGGTCAGCCCCAGACACACTGAGAACACCGACAACCAAGGGGTTCGGGTCAGCCCCAGACACACCACGAACACAAAACACCCTAGGGGTTCGGGTTAGCCCCAGACACCACCGTAAGCATCGCGTTTTTGCTCTGGGAACTGTCTGGGGGTCTCCGAGGCCCGGACTGGGAAACACTGATCTGGCTAACAGGGTGCCAGGGGACCTGTGATCTCTGGGACACGGCGGTGCCTGCTTACCGATAGCAAGGATGCCGCCTTTTTTCTCATTGACATCAGAGCTGGACACCAGCTCAAATATATGGTGATTCAACTCATCGTAGAAAGTGGTTGCTTCTTCTTGACTCAGCTGTGCAGAACCCATAAAAAGGACATCATTAAATATTCTTACGAAAAAAACATTGTTCCACATCAACACGTAACCAGAAAAAAACCTACATAGACATAATTGTGTACAGTTGATTATAAGAACTAAGAGAGGGCATTCACGTGCATGCATGCAGTGTAACTGCTCATACAGTACAATGGATCCTATTCCAGGAAGCACATGGCACGAGGTGGGAAGACCCTGAATGAGATGTGAGTGGACCCTAAGGTCCCCAGCTCAGGGTTTCTCCAATACCTTTACCATCCTCATGCCATAGATGCAGTAACTCTCTGCTGTTCAGTACAGTAACGTGTCAGTGTGGGACAGGTACGACCGGATGGGAGTTTCCTGACCTCCCTGAGCTCCGTGGTGACATAGTGCTGCAGGTCCTTGGCCGCCTTGGCCCGGGTCTCCTCACTGCGACTTTTCAGGCCACTGACGAACTGCTGAAGCACAGTGGCCGTGCCGGACATGGCGGCGGTGTGGTCGAGGCACGCGGGACCTGACGGGCCCGGCCACAGAACCTGCAGGGGAGCGCGGCGTGAATCGGCGTGAGGACCCACAGCACACCCACAGCACACCCACAGCCCCAAGTGTGTCACTGTTATTGTACAGCAGGCAGTACTAATAAGACAGCTGGTGATGGGAGGCGCACATGCAGCCGGCTACTTGTCAGACAGTCATTGTTATTGCTGACAGAGCACAGCATAACGCTATGTCCTCTGCATTATGCATGTGTGACACTGTGACATGGCAGGGAGCAGTGCTTGGGGACAGCAGCCCGCTCAGGGGTGCATGCGAGCCTGCTTCCCTAACCATTAGGCCCCCCGGCTGCAGGCACGGTGCGCCCGGACACCCGCAGATCTGCGCTCGCTACCCGGCCTGCGGAGCGACGCATAACCGCGACTGAGGGACACTAGGCGGCCGGCCCCGGGAGGGTGACGGGCTCCATCCTCGGCCTCCGCACTCCCGCAAACGGACATGCAGCCGTGCGGCGGCGCGGCACCGCCAGCGAGGTAACGGGCCGCGAACGGGCCGCCTTACCCAAAAGGAGAAAGGCAGCAGGAAGCTCGGCAGCGGGGCGACGACGTGCAGACGCTCAGCGCTCTTCTTCGGCGGTGCAGAGAAGCCAGAGACAACCTACCAATGAGGGACGAGCCCAGGGAGGCCTAGTATTGAGTGACGCGTGCTTCAGCCAATCGAATGCAGGAATAGACATGAGTGACGGCTCTACAGCCTATGGAAAATCTAGAGACTCGGAAGACAACAGAGGACTGGTTGGACCGTCCAATGGCGGCAGCGTTGCACTGCCGTTCGGTATGGCCGACAGCGCATGCGTACTTATTCAGCCGAGATCGCGAATGGTCGCGCGACGCGATGAGGCGGTGGGTCAGTATGGGAGTTACGGTCTGCGTTTCTAACGACGCGGCGTTGTTAGCTTGCTGTAGCAATCGTCATTGCATGTGGTATTATGCACTGCCTTGTAAGTGTGTGTGTGTGTGTGTGTGTCTATATCTCAGTGATGTGTTCAAGACCATTTGTTTTGACACTCATCCAACCCAAGACCAAGTCCAGACTAAGACCCATCCCAACCGAAACCAAGACAAGATCAAGACTTTTAATCAAGAGCAAAACAACACCAACACTTGAAAATTCTGAATCAGAATTTAGATATTTTTTGGTAGCGTGCACCCATATTGGGGCAATATATTCATTTACGTAATTCCAAAAAAACCTATTATTGAAAAAAATGTTCACATACAGACAATAATGCACATATTTATATGAAATAATTTTTTTGGATAATTTTTTATTATACTTTTTGCATGTTTAACATATTTTTCAGTTTCTCAGTATCATTTAAGTACAACATTTGCATCTAAGAAAAAATAAATCTATTGAATGCTTTTAAAACTTGTCAGACTACATGTAATTAGTAATGCAGGTAGTAATGTTAGCAAGTAGTATTGCATTTTTAAAACGTTTTTATTACGTATGCAACAGTGCAAAATTTGCGGTTGAACACTAAATCTGTTAATATTTTGGGTCCTATTCGGGCACAGTGTGGTCTCAATATACGATCCCCACTGCTGAAAACACGCTCAACGGGAGCTAAGGTTGCGATGTCCATCCTGCATGATTGGATGGCGGCAGACGAAGCCCACATTGCTGCAGGCTCCCCGTTTTCCAGTTATCTGCCTTGTTATCTTTACCGACAGCTGCCGTATCTCAGCGTTCCTACTCCCCGCCCCCGACCCCGCCCAGCTGCGTAATGTACTACATGTACTACATGTACTACATCTCCCAGCTGCGTTATACCACCGGGGCAGCTGGGAGATGTAGTACATTTTGAGTAGCGCTGCTCCGCGTGGGAAAATTAATTTCCGCATATTGAGGGGAAAGAGGTACATTTACATGTCGATTCAGACAAGTGTCGAAATATAACAAAACATATTATGGCCAAGACCATATATGTATCTGTGTGTGTGTGTAATCGACGCAATTTCATTTACAAAAGTGTTTCATGACCACTAGATGGAACTAGATTACTTAGAATGGAAAGATATGTGCGTAATACCGTACGTCGTGATAAGGTTAAAGAGTCTGTATAAAGGCACAGTGTTAACGGTTCTTCATTTTATGCACTTACTGCATTACTCACTATATATTTATAACCATGAAAATTTACACTTAATTTTACAATATAAATTGGCCTGGTGATCAGACTTGTATGTCACCCTTGCTTTTTGCAGATTCTGGTAATTTTCTCCACTGTGGTTTTATACCTTATTCTGTCTGTAACAGACTAATAACCACCCCAATAAAATGTCACATAGGCCAAGCAGAAGGACTGGGTCACCTTACTGTGTCTATCACAGGGCACATACCCCAATTATCATAGATAGTAATCAGGACATTCAGAAATGCCAGTTAGCCTGACTGTGCATCTTCAAACTGCATAAATAAAGAGGCATGATGCAGGGAGAACGTGCACATTTGCACCTCCAATCAAGTGGTGCTAGCCACAATGCAGAAAACCTCACTTGCTCACAGCGTTGTGTAATTTGAATCCTAAAACTATAATCCAGGGCCTTTCGTGAAGCGCAAAACAGGCCCAACTCACCTTGGTGCTAATGAGCGATGACTGGACTGTGGCTTTGGCTTTGAGAGGATTTAGCATCGATAGGATTGGCGGAGACTACCGGGGCCCCCCTTTGGGCCATAGCCGTCACTGAAATTTAGGCAAAGGAGGACATGATCTGCTTGCTACGACATTGCAAAGCCCTAAGTCACATGGCAAGGCCTCTGTGCTGTAAACCAATTAGGACTAATATGACAAAGTGGAATTAAATGACTTCATCTTCTACAACCAGAATTTACTTGCAATAGAAGGAGAAATAATATGTTCTAGCAAGTCCCTCTAGATGCCATCCTATTGGGAGCTGTGAGGTAGCAAAAACATGGACTGCTTGTAGGTCCCCAAAGACTTGTCTGGGAAACACTGAATTATGTGAAAGCAATTGTTAGACAGATGGTCAAACAATGAGCCACTGAGAAATCTAGACAAGGAAACATCACTGTGTATATTTTTAACAGAAAAGACGAGCATTCTTATAAAACATTTTCATATTTATTGCAAAATTGTATTTTACAGAATAAAACAAAAAGGAATTATCAGTAAGGCCAACAGCAGAACTAAAATGCTGTACAAACACCAACTATATAACGTCTGTAGTTTAAATAATTGCCTCCAACAAAAAGGAGTATGATGAGAAACAATACTTGAAAAATAAAGTGTTCTGATAGTCATAATTCTTAATGGTTGCTGACCCTGTGTTTAGGTTCTATAATACTGCAAAGCTCAGACGTTCACTCCTAACCAGTACAGCAAATCAGCCCTCTCAGTCAGCTGTACCACCCTAAAAATGGGTGCACAAAAAATAGAAAAGCAAGAAATGATTATGGCGACTAAAAAAAACAAGGTCTGGAAAGATGCACTCTCTGGTACTCAGTTATTTCCCCAATATTATGCCTGATGATCCATCATTAGCTAACTAGCTGGCTCGGCTACATCACCGAAACCATCATTAGCCATTCTGGTGAGGCATTTCCCTCTAAAAGCACATTTTGTCCAGATTTTTAATACATTCCATATTCATTTATTTGCACATCCAATTTTATTTGTTATTAACACAAAATTAAAAGTAATATGTCTTCATATCTACTAGTTTCCCGATGGAGTACATGAGCAGGGAAAATAAATATCCTTCGCAGCAGATTTCACGTCTCCCCTGGCATCCCCACTAAGACGGATTTGGCACTGGTGCAGTACTACTTCAAGGTAAACCGAATTTACTGCATGTCCTTTTGTCAACCTCCAATGAAAGGCAAATAAAACGGCTTACGTCCCTTCTTCAAAAGTAGCTTTGTGAAACCCCACTGTCATACAAAGTTAAACATGAGAAAAAAAAAGTATATATCTACAGGAGCCCTTCTGAAAGAAAATCTGCCCGTGTAAAGGGGATTTATGTGGGGATTTATGTAATTTCCAGGTGGGGGACCTTCTTCCTCTTCCTCTGTAAAAAGAAAATCTCCAGGATTGACACACACAAAACAAATATTTTGCCCTTCCAAGTCCTTATGCATAATAAGATTTACAATTAAAAAATACAGAAAATGAAATTTCATTCAAAGGCTGTCAAATGGACGCACCTTTGGTGACAGAAAGAAGCCTTTGCATACATCTCACTGCATTTTTCAGCTTTGGTGCGTTATGTTTTACGTCTTAGAAAAAAATACAACTTTCCAGCTGTGCAAAACGCAACTGAAGTTAAGGGGTTTCCCCTTAGCTCACGGTGGCTACAGGGCATGCTAATTTGTCACGATGCACGCCGAGGATCTTGACTGCCAAAGTAATGGTGGCAGCTGAAGTGTGGAGGCCTGGACTCCTGGAACCTGGGTAAATGGAAGCGACACCTCAATCACAGTGCCGCTTGGGGTGGACCTGATGTGCGTGCAGTGCGGAAGTCTAGGTGAAGACGCTCAGGGGTGCCAGTAAAACAGCACGTGCTGCCATGTGTGGCCATGAGTATGAAGCCTTGGCCTTTCCAGACACTACTGCTAAGATAATCCTCCCACATAACAGGATGGAATCACAGGACCGAGAGGTGCAGTCTGCGCACATGGTCTGCAACGGCCATTTTCACACCGTCCGGACTGCACCCGAAGCCAAGAGGCCTTCACTACCAAACGAAACATTTTCAAATGTAAGTGTGAACCAAATTGGCGGGGTTCTGTCAGCTTGAGTTTGTACACTCTCCAATATGCCAGGTGTGATTAGACAGACTTGTGATTCAGAACCCTGAGTAGAGCAGCATATGGTGGGGTAAACAGGTTCAGGGTGTTTCCACAGAGTCAATGGGAGAAGAATACGATTCACATAAATAGGAAACCCTTTGAGACATAAATAAACAACAGGTAACCGCTACTTTTAACCACAAATAATACAAGCTCCATACTTACAATATGCACACACACACACACACCTGTATATATGTGTGCATGTTTATATATATATGTATATATATATTACACATACATACATACATATATATATATAAATAAACTTTACATATCCATAAAAAGCACATATGCCGTTGACATTCCACTACAGTGAGATAGGTGCCCGTGTGTCAAGCTACTCTATTCAAGCAGAGAAGCAAATATGATCACATGAAATGGGTGAAAGGAACGAAACAGCCATGATAAAATTACAGAAATGACAATGACTAAAATGTTGAGGGAATGAGTAAAATCAGACTGATACCAGGTTGGGGGGGGTTGTCATTATCACTTGTCAGCGCCTCTGTAAACAAGATGATGGATGAGATTGCTGGGGTTTCTGACCAGTGAGGGCGTTCTCGCTGCAGAAACGGCAGCGTAACAGACGCAACAGTGTCCCTCGAAGCCTCCTAATGTACACCTGGACGACTCCATCGGGGTGACCTGCTGGCTGCAGCAATGTGGCAGGCTCAGGTCCAAAGTGGGATGGCCCTGCTTTGGTTCCTTTAGGATGCCAGCGGGGGGGGGGGGGGCCCTGCCCCGTCCCTGGTGTGCGGGGCGGGTGCCCTCCCCCCCCCCGCCCTCGGGGGGGGGGGGGGGGGGGGAGGATATTTCCAGATCCTTCTGGCCTAAAAGACTTCTTTGTCACTCACAGGTTTAATATGTGTGATTCCAGGAACGAGCAGATGAGGAAATAAGAACCTGTTTTCCCAACTGATTCAGACCAGTTCCTCACAGACACCTGTGGGGCGCCTTCTGCTGGTCCGGTCGGCCCACTTCCCTATATGCCGTGAGGTGGATGCGCGCTCCTGCCACGTCGCGTACACCACGAGTGAGAAATGGGACGGCTGTGCCCTGTCCCACCGGAACCAAAGTTCACAGTAATTAGGGCCTGAATCAGACGTGTCTTTTGCTACTGATGATGTGACAGCCAGCGTGACCGATGGCTGGTGGGGGTGACAGCACAGAAGACACCAGGAATGGGCTTCTGGTGGCTGGTGGCGTGCATAGCTGATTCCAGCTGGTGTATGTACTCTGGGCCCAGAGGTGACAGTCCACTGCAGGCTGGAACTAGAGGGGAACACGGCACCAAAACAGCCACCTGTGAGGATCTAGTCCAGGCAGGCGGTAGACTCAGGTTGGTTAGTTTGGACAGAAATAAAACTGAGACCTGAGGCCCAGCTGAAATGGAGATGTGTCGGCTCCCGTCGAGGGGCCTGGTCGGGGCAGCTGACCTGTGTGGCACCAGCTACCTGAAAGCAGGGCTACTGTTTACTGAGGTTTGTCACACACCTGATTAAACAGCCTGCCAAGCTGGGGACACTTTCTGCACAGATAAGAGGGAAGACAAGTGCGATGGACAGGCTCACCTCTGCGTGAACCTGTGCGCTGGCAGCCGCACTCTGCCCAGAGCGCCTGTCTGCCCGCATCCGTCACTCGCGCAGCCTGCGGCTGACCCGGGAAGGCTTCCAGCCACTGCGAGTAAATAGTGCGAGCTGCGAATTAGCCTAGAGGTGCGAGTATTAAGGGCAGGGTGGGTCCAGAGGAATTTGGTGGAGCAGAAGTTTGACAGCATGCATTACGATTCCCGAGCCCTGCTAGTGATGGAATTTCTCGCTGATTTCTTCCTTGTGTTCTACTTTGTGACCTGTCTATCCATCTTCTCTAACCGTGGCACCCTTCAGTGCAGGACCCTGTCAGTAATGTCATTTGAAAATCACTTAATTAAGCATTTTTTCTAAACTAATTCACCTACCTGAACTCTGCTCAAATATTTTGCTAGGTTAGTCGCTGCTAATGGAAAAATTACAAATCTATGGTGTTTATAGATGCAGAAGAAATGTGAATTAATACAAACAGCTACTGAGCACATTCATAGCTGTGTTGAGCACGCACCTAAATGTAGGCAGGCAAAAATACCATAGAAGCTAAATCATAATGGGGCCATTGCTAAGGGTCCAGTATCCAATAAAAAAGGCTTATTTCTGTGTGACTGAGCACAGCGAGCATTTGCATTCTAAGACAGAGCAAACCTTGAGCCACAAATCCCAAAAGTAAACATATTGACAATCTGGCAAGCCATAGGTATATCTTCAGCCATGGTGGGAGCAGGCTTGTGGGTGTAGCCGGGGGGGGGTGTGCTGTCCCTGGGGGCCCGTATCTGATGGGGTGCTGCTATGTTGCAGCACGACACAGTTGGCTGAAGCCACCAGTCTGACTGTCCTTAGAACGGCCTGAGAGAGGGAAACCACAGCCTGCCCGACAACAGCCCCCCCCGCCCCCACTCCGGCAGCCGCGCCTGGCTCCGCCTTTGTTTGCATTTGACACAAAACTCTAACCGACGGTTAACTGCTCACTGACTAACTGCACAGTTTATGCAATAGAGGAGCAATGCCCTGTAGCGGGGGGGAGGGGGGAAGGTAGCATTATCTCCCCCCTTGTCGATGGGGCTGGCGGACTGAATACACACATCCACAGGGAGCAGCGAAAAACATTCAAAACTTTCATGAGCTTTATGGGATCCTGAGGGGCCAATCTGAAGAGAGAAGCTGTGCGCAGAGACAAGAAAATGTTTATTACAAATTACAAAATGTAGGGCTTCAGTCCTAGTAACCTGAAACATCTATCCATCCATCTATCCATCCATCCATCCATCCCTGCATCTATTTTCTGAAATCGCTTATCTTGTTCAGGGTCGCGAGGGGCCTGGAACCGATCTCAGAGGCTGCGAGCACAAGGAACACCCCAGGATGGGGCACCAGCCCATCGCAGGTAACCTGAAACATTTAAATAAGCACACAACCATTTGCAGGTTCCAAGCAAAAAAAGTGCATGTCATAAAATTGTCAATAATCCACAGGAAAGATGCAAATCGACGGCCTCTGCAGGCAGAGAGCAGCCTGGGTGGAGGGTGGGCTGGGAAGCCCTGAGACACAGATTCACACATGCAGTGTAGCATTTAAGATGCAGCTGTTTACACTCATGTGTTTAGTTAACTCCTTTATCAGTATGGTGGCTCTGTGGGTAGTGCTGGTGCGGGATGGTCCCCACTCGGCTCTGTCCTGCCCCCTGCTTCTCCTTCCTCTTCCCTTATGCTGGCACTAGATCAGCAGTGAGGTGAACTGCACAATTTCTAAGCTGTGTCCTGTCACAGACTGGCATCCTGAGTGTGTGCACCTTCTATGAACCTTCTGCTACCTGCCATAAGCTCCCTGCCCCCTCTGCATTTATACTAGCTATAATAATGACTGGAATTTGGACAGGTTTTATCATAATTTTACAGTTTTTTCTAAATTATACTTCTGTTTTACTAAAGTAATTCAGGCTGAGTGTCTTCCTCTCCTGAGTTGCAAACCAATAATCTTCTATGTGCTTGCCCACATTCATTTTACTCCCTACTGCCCTCTATGTTGGCTGCCTGTATTACCTTCATTATTATCCTAACATTCTGACTTGTAATTTCGAGCTTTGTTAGCCTCCTGCCGTAAGGTTTGACATTTTGTGACGCATCCCTGGCTGTCTGGCGGCATGGACTCGTTCCCTTGTGTACACATGCACACGTCCCCTTGTGTGCGCATGGACACGTCTCCTTGTGTGCACATGCACACATCCCCTTGTGTGTGCATGGACACGTCTCCTTGTGTGCACATGCACACGTCCCCTTGTGTGCCCATGAACACGTCCCCTTGTGTGCACATGCACACGTCCCCTTGAGTGCACATGCACATGTCCCCTTGTGTGCGCATAGACACATCCCCTTGTGTGCACATGCACATGTCCCCTTGTGTGCGCATAGACATGTCTCCTTGTGTGTACATGCACACGTCCCCTTGTGTCCGCATGGACATGTCTTCTTGTGTGCGGCTGGACACATCCACTTGTGTCTGGCAGGACACGTCCCCTTGTGTGCATATGTAAACGTCCCCTTGTGTGCGCATGGACATGTCTCCTTGTGTGCGACTGGACACGTCCCCTTGTGTGCGCATGGACATCTCCCCTTGTGTGCGCATGGACACGTCCCCTGCCGTGCAGCTGGAAATGTCCCCTCGCTGACACCCTGTGGAGCCAGCAGGTGGTCTGGTCAGTTCTGGGTCCACTGCGGTTCTGCCAAATTAAACTCAGTTTAGCCGCTAATAAACTGTAAATTCTGAGCACCCCTGCTTCTTGTACTTTAATTATATGCTGCTTGATGCATAATAAATTTCAGACCTTGTGGGGAGGGGGGGGGGGGGGATGTTACCAGAATATCTGAGCTGCTCTAGGGCTGGTCAGTAGCTCTAGGGCACTGACCTGCACTGACCTGCTGTTTGCTGTGAGCTCCATAAGCATGTGATTGCAGAGAGAGGTCCATTCAGGAAGGGATATCACAGGTAGCCCTTCCCCTCCGGTCAATGGATATGCTTACAGTGGGAACTCTCTCCCCAAAGGCTTTGGAGCCTTGGTAACTTTCCAGTGTACAGGATGGTTTTTGCCTGGGAAGATGTGGAAGGGTGCTATGGGGGGGTCACTGGAATCCTGCTGTCTGGTGCAAAGGGCCAATTAGCTGAGCTAGGGGGAATAAGGGGGCTTAGCTGGAAGACAAGGAATCCATGCAGGGAGGGGCTGGGAGAGCATGCAGGGAAGTTGGGGCTGTGTCAGCCGCTACTACATTCATGAAGCTGCCTGTGTAACACATGGTGAGTCAGCGGCCCGCCCCTGCCCTGCCTGTGCAGTCTCCCATGTGCCCCCCCAAAGCCCCTCCCTCTTTCTGTTCCCCTTGGCACTTCGGCTGCTGGGTTGTGTGTTTGTGTTCTCCGAGTTGCCGCTGCCGATAAGGATCACTCACACAACGGCCGATCCCAGCACTCTGCCCGAGCTTGCACTGCCGGTGGCCTTCTGACAGCAGAGAACGTTTTTCCTGATGCTGGAGAGAGACCCAGTGCTCAGCACAGGGGCCTCGGTGCACAGGGAGCAGGGCTGTGCTTGAACAGGAGCCTCGGTGCAGAGGGAGCAGGGCTGTGCTTAAAACAGGGCTCTGTGCACAGGGAGCAGGGCTGTGCTTAAAACAGGGGACTTGGTGCACAGGGAGCAGAGCTGTGCTTAAAATTTGGGTCTCGATGCACAGGGAGCAGGGCTGCGCTTAAAATTTGGTCCTCTGTGCACTGGGAGCATGGCTGTGTTTTAAACGGGCCTTGGTGCACAGGGAGCAGGGCTGTGCTTAAAATTTGGTCCTCTGTGCACTGGGAGCATGGCTGTGTTTTAAACGGGCCTTGGTGCACAGGAAGCATGGCTGTGCTTAAAATTTGGGCCTCTGTGCACTGGGAGCATGGCTGTGTTTTAAACGGGCCTTGGTGCACAGGGAGCAGGGCTGTGCTTAAAACAGGGGCTTCGGTGCACAGGGAGCAGGGCTGTGCTTAAAACAGGGCTCTGTGCACAGGGAGCAGGGCTGTGCTTAAAACAGGGGACTTGGTGCACAGGGAGCAGAGCTGTGCTTAAAATTTGGGTCTCGATGCACAGGGAGCAGGGCTGTGCTTAAAACCAGGTGTCTCAGGGCATAGGGAAAAGCAGTATTGGTCCTCTTCCCCATATTAGTACCAGCAGTACCACCATCTGAGACAAAATTAAAACGCCTAGCCAGTAAGTGCTCTCTAAGAAGCTGGCGCCCTAAGCGGCTACCTTTGTCACGAGTAGGATTGACTGGCTCTGTGCAAAAGAAAGAAAAATGTGTGCTTGGGTGGGAGAGAGGCTCTACATTCACTCCAGCCGTCCAGGGGGTAGCTGCCACCTGACACCAATTTACTGTGAACTCTGAGCAAAAAGAGACTGTTTCTCTGATGCTTGATTCCTATGTGTTGTTAAGCCTCTAGGATCCTGTTCACTCTGAAGCAGGTACCTTGGCAGAGATGGGGGCTCACGAAAAAGGTGGTATAGTCCATCTGCATATACTGCAGAGTCATAAAGTAACTGATAGACATACAAGAATTGAACTTTCTGAGAATGCAGCGGTGCAAAGCTCTGGAGGACGATGTCTTATTTTAAAGTGGTCTAGCTGGCTGCTTCCACAGGATGCAGCTGAATAGACTATACCCTGCTTCTCTGAGTCAAAATATACATATGAGCTGATGGCAGGTGTTTTATCACTATCGTCTCCATGGCCATCTTTCCACGTGAACTGATGGGATGGTGGTGCTGCCATGGCAACAGAGCTATGCCAAATGATTTTCACAGTTAGCTGTCAAGGTCAAAACCCACATTTTAGTGGGTGATAACAATTTATGTAAAGTATTTTACCCCAAAACAAGTTTCAGACAGACATCAGGTCAACCCTATCTGAGTTTATTTTTATCTTGTTGTTTTTAATGGTTACCCAAGGCGCTCGGTATTTCCCAAGTGTGTTCTTTGAAATGCTTCCAGCTTCTGTTTGGTTTTTCCTGGGAATAAAAGGGAAACTCCCTAGAAACGGATCCCAGACGAGGAAGGTGAAATGCAGAGAGGCACAACTGTCAGTAAGGTTAAGAAAAGAAGACCCTTTTTTACACTACGCGAGATGTGTTGCATAATGTTAATTTCCGCGTTCCCCGTTTAGGTGAACGTCTCAAAATGGCAGGGTCTGATGATGACGACCTGCCACAGATAAACTGCCGGAGAGGTGGAGACCAAGACCTCCGCCTTTGGGATTTGCTGACCAGCTTTTACATGAGACAACTTCTCAAATGCCCTGGCAACTGCAAAAGAATAAAACTGACAACTTCACATGATTTTTACATTTTATAATTTCTTGTCTCGTTTTATAATATAATGGAGTCCCAGTGGGTCTTTTATACACTATATGGACAGATGTATTGGGACACACCTCTTCCTTATGACATTGTGTCAGTCAGACCTATTGCCGCAGGTGTATAAAATGAAGGACCTAGCCATGCAGTCAGGTTTATGGACATTTATGAAAGAATGGGTGATTCTGAAGAGCTCATTGAATTCAAGTGTAGTATAGTCATCTCTAATACAGAGTAAAGATTGATTTGAGGGCCAGATTAAATAGTTAAGTTAAAAACCAGTTGTGGGCTGATTGTGGCCTGCAGGCCAGGAGTTTGGGACCCCTGCCATACAGTGTATATATTTGTGAGTTTCCAAAGAATAAGCAGACACCCTCATGAGAGTATTTCTCTGTATGTGTAGGTGTGTCTCAGGTGGGATTGGTGCTTATATGTAAATGTGCCTTTGAGTGTGAGCTGATGTCAGCAGCGCATTTCTGCGCTGGCTGAGGGCCCCCACTTCGTGGGGCCTCTGACAGATGGCTGTTGGCTTGAGGGGGAAGGGGCTCCCAGTGGGCCAGCATTCTCGAAAGCTCACATACCCATGGTGCTCCGGCCCCAACCTGTGTCACACCGGCCCCTCCTCCGGTTCTGCTCCTCCTCCTCGGGTCAGCCCCCGGGCTTCTCCCTTCGCCAGCCCCTCTTTCTCCCACACCATTCATGCCCTAATCGGCCACACAATGGGGCTGGCCTCGGCCACTCGCTCCCTTTCACTCTGCTGCGGAATCACATCCTGCCACAACAAGGCTTGGGGAGAAGCATCGCAGCGCTGACATGTGACCCACCTGTCAGGCGCCCCCCCCCCCCCCGACACTACACCACACCCCCACAAAAAGGATAGAGCACATGAATGACACCACAGATTCATCTACCAGTCTGCAAATCATGGGAACCCAGCTAACCCAATCACGCATGGAGTATGGTTTCAGGAGACCACTGCATGCCGCCACATTCATGCATGGAATGTCGTTCTGGAATACCACTGCATAATTCCAAATACAGTTCCAGAACACTGGACTACAAATCATGATCGGAATATGCAATTGAATTACTTTTAAAACGAAATTATAATTCTGCCTAATGATGTACAATCACTTTCAAAGTGGCCATTATGAAAAATGCTTGATTGCAACAGCTTTTAGCCATGTCAGTTACTTTGTACTGTAGATCTAAAATCATTTACTTTTTTTAATTATTGCAGTTCTGGAGAAGGTGGAATGTTTGACTTCATTTGCAACTGTATTTGTCTCTTACTTATTTTCTGTTTGAATTTCCAAGCAATTGTAATTTACATAATATTTTTTTAAGCAAAACGCCTGATCTGGACCATGTGTCGAGATGGCATTGAGCCATGTGCTGTTTACAAGACACGGGGCACCGCGACGTTCGGAAAAGTCGTGTCCCTTAACTCTGCGGCCTTTAATTAAAAACTTCTGATTGAAGCCCTGGAGTTATGGCGTGGCTGCGGCTTTTGTGTGCCCGCACTCCAAGGCCCTGACCAACCCGCCTGAAGGGTGACTGAGCGATTAATCGGGCCGTGATAATGGGCAGCTTGTCGCCCGGAGATGGATGTGGAAGAGTGGCCTGCACTGGCCTTCCAGCGCGGCCCCGCTCAGAGATAACACCGCTGCTGGGCCCAAAGCCACGGCGGGGGATGGCGGGGGGCTGCCGGGCTGGCCCTGTCTGCTCCGAGTCGGCATCATGTCTGAAGAAGCGGCTCTGTTTGCACACCGGCATTCCCTGCGATAGGGAAACCAAGTTCAGCTCTAAGACAAACTCCCTCCCCAGAGACAGCCCCCCCCCGCACCAACCCCCGTGCTGCTTTACATTTCCTCTTTTTCTTCCAGTGTGGCCTAGACACCACGCAGTCTGGAAGCTGTCCACTCTGCCTGGGCTCCAAAGGGCCACGAGGACCCTCCGCCTAATCAGCCATTGTGCCGTTCCATTGATCCCTGACTGGCCATATTGTGGAGCAGCGGGATGTCAGTGGGACAAAGGCGGCATGCCCCATTGTCTCACACTCCAAATGAAGAAGTCCACCCTTTAGTGTAGGATGGGGGCTTGGAAGCCTTGTGGGGTAAGGGGGGTGGGGGGGCAGGGAAGAAGGGGGGTGGCACTCCCGACGGCAGCCGTGTGGAGCCCCGCCCTCTCATAATGCAGTGCATGCCCCCGTTTGGTGGCGAAGACGTCAACCGCAGTGGTGGATTTGCATGGCCAATGCTCGTCAGGGCATTTTTGGGGGCGGCGACCACCGGGGGGGGTGCTCCTGGAATATTTAATGGTTATGCGGATCATCATCGCTGGGAGAAAACAAATAAACTGGCTGAGGTGACAGAAGCCTACATTCTCATCCTCTCCTGTAAGCAAACAGGCCGCTCAATGCCACACATGGATCCTCTGGCGATATACATCCGAAATGAGTCAGTCAGTGTAACTGAGTTTAATCCACTTAAAGCATCACCCCTAAAAACCCCTACCGTGCTTCAAACCCTTACCACAAGGTTGTCCTGTTCATTGTCAGTGTCACGGAGGAAGCTCTCTTGATCTTGTCCAAAACCACAATTTAGAGGCTCCTAAAAGTCTCTAAACTTGCAGCCTTATGCCACTGATTATGCCTGGTGTCTCGGACCTTAGTGAGGAGGCTCCTTTCTTTGGGCAACGTGGACCTTCTTTCCAATGGTGTCCTGAGATAAGGGAGTGGGTGAGGCTGCCATGGGAACTCACTGTATGGTCTGGCCTTTCCATTCCATAGCTGTGAGGCCTACGCTAAGACCTACTGGTGCTGAGGCTGAATAACCTTTTTGTAGTCAATCTATAAAGCTGATGACGTCACACCTGACCTGATGTTCCTCTGCAAGCAGGAAAAAAGTGTCTCTGTCTGCTAGGTGACCAAGGAAAAAATGTCTCTGTTGGACTTTATTTCACCTGGTCTGACACTATTGGACCTGCTCTGACTGTTTTGGTATCTTAGTCTGGACCTTCTTTGTTGAACTGAGTCAGTTTCTCTCTATTCCACCTGCTATGATTCTTCTGCTCTCTATCTGTTGGACCCATATATACTCTCCGGGTCTCTGTCTACTGGAGCTGCACTGACTCCTCCGGGACCTCTTTGTTAGACCTTCCCAGACCCTCCCCCCTTCTTCTTTGCTCCTCCTAAGAACATCTCATAACTCCAGGACTTGACTCGATCCGAAAGACAGTGAGAATGTCCAGCAGTCACAAACTGCAAAAATCCCCAGGGTGGCCACACTATGGGCACTGGGGGACTCCCCAGGTCCCAGGGCTGATGTCCGAAGCGGCATGCTCCCCTCCTGCGGCCATTCTGCTCTGTGGGCCTGATGGGATCGCTTTTAATTAATGTTTGTAAATCTCCGGCTTGGCCTGGACATGAAGCCCACCAGCCCCACTCCAGAACACCCCCCCACCTTGTCTACTTCCCCTGGCTGCAGTCTAATGAACTTGCTCTCACCACAAACCCCACAGTTGACCCCCCCATCCCAGCTAACACCATCACCCTTAATCCCTCTTTTCAACCAGAGGGTCATTTTGTGCAGATGTACCTTGAGCCCTTTCCAGAATTTAATTAAACATGCCCAGGACAGTGCCAGAGCTCGCTCCTGCCTGCCCCCCCACCCGCCCACAATACCCCAAGCGGCTTATTTAGTAGATTGTGAAACTTAATGGCCGTCTTGTTTACCTTGAACTCTGGCCATTTTTTTTCAAGCAGCAGCTGTGTGGAGGACTGTGGCTGTTACTTCGCAGGCTCTGATCGAGAGGCTGTCCTTCCACAGTTTGCTCCCTGTTCGTGGACGTCCGTTGGGGTGTTGGCCAGGGCTTCTGAAATCCCTGGTGTGTTTCAGGCCCCCGGCCAGCAGGGGGAGCTGCTTCAGGCCATGCAAAGCTATGTAGATAGGCTCATTATGAAAATATACAGAGTCTTTTTACAGGAATATTGGACAAATTTTTAAATACAAATGCTGAGAATCACATGCCATCCATCCTGAACAATTCAGTGGTGGTTTATTCCGAGGAAGTTTCTGGAACAAAAATTAGACAATTTTTTTTTTTTTACTTTAGCAAATTAATTTGTGAGACAATAGCATTCTTTATTAGAACCAAGCTTTGAAATTTATTGAAATCCATGTAGTGATATAAAGAACTGTGCTTTAAAATGATTGAATCATAAAGCAATATGAAGTCACACTCATGTTTTAAATGTCCAGTGAATACCCACTTTAAAAGAGTAAACGAAAAATTCCTTGCCACATGTAGAAGGCGCTGTGGTTTTCTCATGCTATGAAGAATTCCCTGCCACGCTCTGCTCGGCTCTCACACCCTCACCGGGCACCTTTGGTGGCCCCACCCACCACCCTAATAAATCACTGCTTAGGATCCGCTCCTAACATGTATCTTGGATCTTTATGGAGTTTGGGGTGGGTCCTTTAGTGAAAGTATACATTCCCAGTTTGCAAACAGTGACTTTAATTGAAATTTGGCTTCCATAGCCGTCAGAAAATAATAACGTACAGATTCATAGACATCACTCTTTGTTTTTGTTTTCATCGATCAATTCCCACCCCCACCCAAGTGGTTGCGAAACACCATGCTGTGAGCACATATAAAATAAGGACATGCCCGAGTCACCGAAAACCGCTCATTCCCGCCAGGATCTCCCACACTTGTGGGAAGTCTGGATCGTTTTTGCGACTCGGAAAGTTTACTCTTGGACCTGAATTATCCACCTCTGGCTACAGGTGACCCCCACCGCACCCCCTTGCATTTATGGGTATGATTGACATTCCTGTGGACTAATCAGGTTACCCACAATTCTGAGACCTGTCAAAGTGAAGCTGTTCCCACACATAAGCCTTGTAAACTGTTGGTGAAAAGGTTTATCCTTTACACCAAGCTAAGGAAAGTTTGCTTGGGTGTAATCACTGTCCTGAGTGGTGATCTGGGATGGGCCAGTATTATTTACTTACTTCCCAGCTCAAAGGTTATGTTTAAGTGGCTGACCTGGTGCAGCACAGGTCTTCCTGAGGTCCGACCTCACAGCACTCATCAGTCAATGAGCTTGTGTATTCAACAGACTTTCTGCTTTACAACAAGCCATCTAGAGCTACCTGTCAGCTGCCATGTACTGCAGATCCAACATAAAAACACTTTATTGGCCCCTTTGGGGAAATTCTCTTTTCACCTACCCCATCTTGCGTGCCGTGACACGCATGGAGGTGAGAGCAGGCTTGGAAGTGAAGGGCAGCCACCCAGAGCAGCACCCATGGGGCTGGGGGTTAGGGGCCTTGCTCGAGGGCCCACAGATGTGACTGTTCTGCCAAAACTGAGTTTGATCTGCCTCCCTGAGCCACACTCTGCCCGCAAACCCCTCATGCCAGTAAAATTATGCCAGGTGAGTTTCGGGGAGGGTCACGGTCAGGGCCAGTGTGCACAAATGGCCGGCCTCTCTCTGGCATTGCCGGGCTCTGAGTCTAGCCAACACTTTGATCATAAATCTCAGCTACTTCTCTTCTATCATTGCCATCAGGATGCCACATACATCATACACCAGCCTGGCTCTGTGATAAGGATGTTCCAGGAGCGTTTAGAGCCGGGGTGGGCAATCTTATGCAGAGCGGTATGTTATGTGTGCGGGTTTTTGCTGCAACTCCCTAACTAGATTACTAATTATAGGACGGATAGGCTAAAGAATCCTCAGACCTGGGTTTGAATAGCTGACTGAAAGGTTACCCCAAACACCTGCATACACACCTTTGTGGATAAGATTGCCCATCCCTGGTAGGTTACCCCAAACACCTGC
>JAODKM010000031.1:243533-254547 GCA_026780845.1 Petrocephalus sullivani
GGGGGGGGGGGGGGCGAGGGGGTGGGAGGTACAACCCCGCCGGCCGGGCCCCGTCGGGGGCCGCGGGCGGGCCGGCGCGCGCGGCCCCGGGGGGGGGGGGGGGGGGGGGGGGGGACTCCAGGCAGGCAATGGAAATTAAGAAGGCGGGGGGAGGGGGGGCACACTTTGCAAGAGCCCTGCTGGCACAATGGACCTGACCTCTCCCGTCCTGGGCCCGATTCTCCTCCTGATTCCCTGGGCTGTTAAACAAACACCCCGGCATCTGCAAAAAAACATAAAAAGCAACCCTCCCCCCCTCCCCTGCAGGGATGGTCATAGCAATTAGCAAGCAGCCCCAAGATGGAGGGAATGAAGCCTGAAAGAAAGGAGAGAAAGTGAGAGAGGGGGGCTCAGCGGCTCTCCTGGGATCCCGAAGCGGTGACCAGCAGAGACACCCCCAGGTGGACGGGTAGAATTGGGGCTTGCCGTGGGCCTGGCTCTGATGAATGGGTCGGCTTGCTGAACATGGGCCTGGCGGGGGCCGCTGGGCTGGACGCTGGGCCCAGCAGTGAGGGGTTACACCCCCAGAGTGCAGAGACAGATGGGCTCTCTCGCTGACGGAGAAGCAGGCCATAATTCACCACATGCTTCTCCGCTCTCTCTTTTCATCCACTCATCCCTCTTTCTCTTTAATGCCTCCCCCCATCTATACAACATGTCTGCATCTCTATGGTTAAAAGTGTCACTGCTTACCTTGTTGGAGATTGCACCTTGTACTCTGGAATGTTCCGGAATGACAGATGCAATTCTTTCAGTTCCCTCCCTCTCTTCCAGAGTACCGCCATTGACGCTCCACCAATCAAAAGGGACACCTCTTCGGGGGTCCCCACAGGTGTTCCTGTCTCCCAGAATGCACCTCTCCTTTCCAGGCCTAGCCAATGGAACACCAGTCAATACCTCATAATGAGCAAACGTTAGAAAATGGCACATGGCCACAGCGCTGTCTATTGAGCCAGCTGGGTGCTTTTTTCGGACCCCCGACCCCCCCAGTGTGACAGCTTCTGCCTGCCACACTTCTCCACTAGGAAGCATACTTTCCTGTGAGAGGGGAAAAAGCCAGAGATTCCAATCTCGCATCCCACAGGCATCAGATCTGCGTCAAGATGGGGGTGTCTAGCGACCGTGTCCCCCCACCACCCCCAGCAGGCCTTGGATGGGCATCAGCTGCTCCCTGTCACTCCGCTCCCAGAAAGAGACATCCACAGGGCCACAAACAAAGGTGGCTGGCTGCGGGGAGCAGGGATTATTCATTAATATGCATTCTCATGTGTTTACACTGACTGCCACCGACCAGATTCCTACTCGTCCCTTAAACATAGACCGGGGGGCATACACTCTTTCATCTGTAAATGGCAGCTACATGGATCCATGTATATGAATACAATCCGATCATTCAGCAGAGTCCATTCATTTGCTTATTAGATTCCCTATTTGCTAAGCTATTGTCTGTGTGGAGTTGGGAGGCTTATGTATGGGCTGTACAGACAGATCCCAGGCAAATCCTTACTTAGGACTTTTCAACTAGTACTCCTCTGCAAGATGTAGAAAACCAGTGTCAAGGTCCTGGCTCAGAGGACCCCAGCTAAGAGGTTACATTGTCAGGCCCCCAGTGCAGAACATATAATATCTGTGTTGCAGCTCAGGGCTCACAGTATCTGGGTCCCACCTCAGAGATGACAGTGTCAGGGCCCCAGCTCAGAGCTGACAGTGTCAGGGCCTCAGCTCAGAGCTGACAGTGTCAGGGCCCCAGCTCAGAGCCGACACTTACAGTGTCAGGGCCCCAGCTCAGAGCTGACAGTATCAGGGTCCCAGCTCTGAGCCAACAGTGTCAGGGCCCCAGCTCAGAGCCGACACTGACAGTGTCAGGGTCCCAGCTCAGAGCCGACACTGACAGTGTCATGGTCCCAGCTCAGAGCTGACAGTGTCAGGGCCCCAGCTCAGAGCTGATAGTGGGTGGGGGGCATTCCTCCACATGTGACTCCTCAGGCTGTGAGTAGGATAGGCACCAGATGGAGAAAGCCTTGGAACACTTGAATAAGACAATAGGGAGTGATGGGGGACTGAGTGACATTTGGCACCAGATCCTCCTTACTGGGTTTCATAAAGTGAATGACATCACAACAGAATTTAATCATACAAATAAGGGAAAAAAACAGCCAATCGCAAATCGGGCCACACACAGAGCATCACTGGAAAATGTTGGACACATTTTATCCACAGTGGTTTGTTCTCTTACTGTCTGATAAACATGGCTGCAATAGTGGCATTTCCTTGCCAGTTTCATCGGGTTCCCCTGTGTGTGTTCATGTGCCCGCCCCGGCCAACGGCTTCTCACCATCGTGGGCTTTCCCACCACGCCTTGTTTATTCGGGGGCCCCTTGCACGTGACTCCACCAGCTGGTCCATTCTCTCAGTCTCCCCCATTCCCAGCTCCCCCTGTGGGGGCCTGTGCTTCATCTGATAACATCCGCGCTTCGCTGGTCGCCACGGAGCTCTACCGAGTCCCACAGTGTGGCCCCAGCGTGCCATTTACATGTGAAAACGCACTGCGTCTTATCTGCAGCTAGCCGGGGCCCCATCCGCGGGTGAACGCACATGCGCGCGCGCGTGTGTGTGTGTGGGTGTATGTGTGCCTGCGCTCTTTGTGTGTCAGCCTGCTTGTCAGATTATCGTCCCGAGCGAGAGTCCCTTTCAGTGACGGAAAACGGGCCTGGAGATAGACACTGGACTTTTCTTGCCGTCGAAAGAGGCCCTTAATTCCACTACCCTCCAGAACTTTCTCTGTGGTAGAAGGGGCACTTTGGCCAAAATGGGGCGGCACTTAAGGCCCACTCGTCCTGCCCGTGATTTCTACCCACTGGCCCTGGGGGAGACACAGGGCTGGTCCCTGGGCAGCTTGGAACACAACGCTTTTCCCATTTCTGGAACGCAAGAGGGTGGCTCAAGTCTCTATATATGTGCCACACTCTCACAGCTGCTGTGCATAACGACTGCTTAGGTCAACAGATTAGGCGTCTCGAGGGACGTGGACACTGTGGCCTGGGGTAACCCCAACACCCCCCAACACCCCAACATGATGCTGTGTCCCTGGTTTTGGGTGTGACACAGCAGCACAGCCGTCCTTCACCTAGGGGGCATGACCCCCCCCAGGCCGCAGACAAGCATAGCAGCAGTCGCTTTGATTAGGTAGAGCTGTCATAATTGGCCACCACTGAGATAAACGTGGAGGAGCCCTATATCTCATTTACAGACTCATCACTCAAAGTTTAATAAATAAACCTACAGGCACAAAGGAAGCTACATCTGCTGATATTAGCGGGGGCTGGCCTGTAATATGGGTGTAAACAAGCAGTCTACAATCAAACACCACTCAGCTGCCATATTGCTGCTTCTGTTGTGTTGTTCTTTGTAGATCTGTTTTCGAGTCATTGATCCATCGGTTCAAATTTTTTGCACGTCAATGTTAGACGCCGGCACTGTGCCTGCAGCCAAACATCTGCAAGACCTCATGAACTAAGTGGACCCACACATTTATCAGATTATTTTACCTGACGTTTGCTGTAAGTCTAGAAGAGCTACACGGCCAAATTAGCCCCATGCTGAGAAAATGAGAATTCGGTCTTTTTAAACAGTGCTTTTCATCCAGGGGCCCACACCTCCCTGGGGATGCGTGACGTTATTGCAGGGGTCTGTGGAAGATTAAAGATGCTACTGCTGTGATCCAAATGATGCTAGGAGTTGAATTCATTCATTCCTTTATAAATCTATTTGTTGATTGTTTTTTTAAAGGAAAAATGTACCTATAATCATCATCTGTCACTACATGATTTGTGTTGGTAATACCCCTGCATAGTGCGGCATAATTGTAAAATCAAAACAAACATATAACAAATCAAAAGTGAACAATTAGTATTAGTTAAATACTCAAAAATGATGAAGATAATTAATGTACATTTGCTAGAGTATATAAAACGCATATGACACGTCTTTCAGCTGGTAGGGGACCATAGGGGGACCATAAGGGGACTGTGGGGGGACTGTACCTGTAAGACGAGGAAGGCGCTCAGAAATTATTGTACATGTAAGAAGGGCTTGAATAAGGACTTCAAATGCTGCTGGAGAGGCTCTGCAAACCTCATATAAGGTTCCACTTAGACTTGAGCAAAGCAAGAAAAAAACACCCCATAACAGAGGAATGTATTTTACTGGCAGCTATGAACCGATGAGGGGTACAGAATGTGCAAACATGTTCGCTTTTGTCAAGCAGGACATCAGCCCAGCTAATCGCGGGCCAGCAGGTGGATGAGGAGCCGCCTGTTAACCGAGACACCTGAAGTACCCGACCGGTTTGCAGCTCAGGTGCAGGCAAACACATATTCCCCAGGAGGCTCGGGTGGTACCACTGACATGGTACGCTGAGATTAGGGATTTCATTTCCGTGAACCACTACCCAGAAGGACAATGGAAGAGAAGATCTTCAAAATGCTTGAGGACTGCTTCAAAGCAGTGCTATACCACGATATCGTGAGGCGAGGCAGCGGCTCTACCATCTGAGGCAGCTGAGGAGGTTTAAGGTCTCTCCTGCTGTCCTTAAGGCCTTCTACTCGGCTGCCATAGAGAGCATCCTGACCATGAGCATCACATCGTGGTACAGGATCTACTCTGCCCAGGATCGGAAAGCCCTGCAGAGGGTGGTTAGAGCAGCTGAGTGCTGCACCAGATCTGCCTTGCCCTTCCTACAAAACATCTACAACAGCCGCTGTAGGACCAACAAGGATCCATCCTACCCCAATGACTCTCCGTTTTGCCTGCTGAATTCAGGCAAACGCTTCCGCAGCCTTATGACCAGAACGGAAAGGTCAAGGAGCACCTTTTTCCCCAGGTCATAAGGCTCCTAAACCAGAACAATACTCAATGCCTCTAGGTACTTCCACACTGTCCACATTGTTGGCACATACCTCATACCTCAGGCCTCTTTCACATTGCACTATTGTACAGCATCACTTATGTATAGACTATGTACAGCTGAACATCTCATATTTTTTATCTTATTACTTTTCCTTACCTTATTCTCTATATTTTGCATATTTATATTTATATTTTGTGTATTTTAGTTTTTGCACAGCTGCTTGAAGTGACCAGGGTTACATTCCACTACATGTGTATGTGTACAACTGTGTATGTGACCAATAAACATCTTGAATCTTGAATATAAATGGGGGTCATATGCCATCCAGCTGGTTAGAACTCCGTGTCCATGCTCAGAAGATCACCAGTTTAAGTCCCATGTTGGCAGATTAATTTCACTGTTAGGCCCTTGGGGCAAGGCCCTTAACCCAAATTGGACTGACTCCTAATTAGTTCTTAATTTCTATGGTCAATTCAAAGTGGATTTCTTTGGATAGAAATGTCTGCTAGATATACGTAAATGTTGCATTATATACTGACTGTCAGAGGGATGACTGGCAATCTGAGTGTGTTGCTAGTGTATGTAAGGAAAGTCACACCTAGTATAACTGCAGACAGTCCACCCAGAGACTCTGGCATGGAAAGAATTAAGTTTCCGAGCAGAGTGATGCATTTAACGCTTGTTTCATTGGCTTGGGAAGGCCTAGGAAATGAGCATCTGTTTCAGCTGTGATTGTTTGGCTATGATTTTCTAATGGGGTGAAACCATAAGCACCCTGCAGCTTTGCGGCAGAGCGGCCATCTGAGTTGGCCTATCTTGCATACAGGCTTCTGAATTTAACAGGTGAAACATGACAATGCAGGGTAAAGCCTCTAATGTAGCATTTGTCTAATACTTTCATCCAAAGCAGCTTACAGTAGAAGGAATAGTTACAATTTAGCTGGGCTCCCTGGGATTCGAACCAAACACCAGTGAATATTTGGCTGAACGCCCTACTTGTTGCACTAGAGTGCAGTGTGGAGGGGGCCAGGGTCTGAGCTAACAGCCCCCTGGAAGGCCTCCTGAGCAGTGCGAGAACTTGGCGCTGTGGTGGAAGATCGATTCTGGCACCTTTCAGTGTCAGAGAGCCTGAGCCATCAGTGGATCGACAACTTTCACAAACAGAGTTTTGTATCACGGTCAATGGTCTAGTTTCGGACCAGATGCCAGTCCTAGGTCCCAGAGCTGGCTTCAAATGCTGTGAAACGCCTGTAAAACAGCTTGCCACCATGTGTCACTGTGAGAAAAGAACCTCCATGCTGCTGCCCACCTAAAGAACCAGAAGATGATGAGACAAGGTCTAAGTGTATCACCAAGAACAGGAGGCTTGTAGATCGACATGCCAATACATCACCGGTGCTAAGGAGGTTCCTCATGTATATTTGAAGGCTTTTTTTTGGGGGGGGGGTTAGGAGGTCCATGGGTCAAAACAAGTTTGAAAAGCCCTGCTTTAAGACGCCCACCCCATCGCAGGCTAAGCTGCGGCCATGCAGCTGCAGCACCGCTTAGACTTGGGAGTTTTTGTTGGTCCTAAGATTTGTGAGTCAAAACACCGCTAATTGGCTTAGTGTCAACGGGGAGGTCTCTTGTTTTGCTGCCAGATACAATGAGCATGTACTAATTTAGTATGCATGACGTGGTGGAAAATCTGTCTATAAACACAGAATGACTAATTGTTCTAAGAAAAGGAAGGAAAACTCCCGGTTTCTGAGAATGAATTTCTGTGGAATTTTCTGTGCAGCGGGAAAACACTGACACCTAGTGGCAGAACCACAACATTTGCAGTAGCGATTCGCTTTGTTCGACCCGGCACATTTCTGTACAGTACTGCAGATTTTGGACCTCCTATACCAGCCCTAGGAGGTTGGGCTCCCACTTTTGATTTTACTTCATCCTAAGGTTTCTTCCTACTAGGGTTTTTTTTTCTTCCTTGCCACTGTTGTCCTCTGGCTTGTAGTGTTGCGCGGGTCGGCTTTTTTTTAACACCCGCCCCAAACCGACCCGTCGGGAGATCCAAACCGCCCCGCCTAACCCGCAAAAATACGCGTGTATAATGACCCAAAACCCGACCCGACCCGACCCGAGGAAAAGAAAAAACACCAGTCAGCCTGTATTGCATGGAACCTACCAATGAAGTGTCATTTGTGACACTGTAACCCATAGATAACATAGATTTGTGCTAGATTCGTATTGAAGATGATGACACAATTTTATGCAAGATTAACTGTGTACCAAACAACAACAAAGAAACCGAAAGATCAATTTTTACGTCGTTATTTATTGAAGGGTTGCGGAAAATTTCACGAAAGACATCTCTCTCGCACACACACAAACACACACTAGCGCGCATGTATGCAAAACACACTAGTTGTCAAAGCTGTAACATCTGATGTAACATAAGATCTGAGAACTCTATCAGATTTGAATGAACTTAGTTGAACTTAGGTACTCTTTTAACTTAATTCTGTCTAAAATGAAGTAGAGCAGAGCATACTTAACCGTGATATTTCACCAAACTAGTAGCTTATCCTACAAAGTGAAAGCCCCAAAACTGAAAAAAAATACGCCGTCTGCATTTATGACAGCTGTTTGGAAGCACTGTGGAGAAAGAGGATGGAATGCACCATGCCGAGGTTTAGCCTATTTCCACGCGCTTCCAGCACGCGACCTGCTGCAGGACTGAAGGCGCGCGCGCTCGATGCGCTGCTCGCAGGAACGCAAACCACCGCTCCTGCCAGCATCGAGAGGAGGGGGAAATCGTGACTGTGATTGTGAGTGGAACTAGGAGATCCTCGTGGTAATGCGAACCCCGTTTAAAACACGTTTTGATCGATAATGAAATGCGTTTTGTAACTTTTTGACCCGAGCGCATCCACGATATTTTAAATATGCCTGCCCTAAAAACGCCCGTACCCGCGGGTCACGGGTCTACCCGCGCATCACTACTGGCTTGCTCTCTGGGGGCATTGGGATAATGTAAAGCGCTTATAGACAATTTTATAGACATATTGTGAAAATGCGCTTTATGAGTAAATTTTAAATGTAACTGAATACAGGCTCTGACAGTTCACCGGGCCTCCCGTCTACCCCAGCTATCGACCGCTGTTATAAACATAGCGCTGACAGTTACTTATTAATAGCAATATTTTACGACCTTGCGTGAGCAAACGTACTTGAAACATTTTCAAATCTGTTACCTTCAGTGAACGACCTGCCCTAAAAACAACAAATAAAAATATATTATTATTATGAATGTCACTGACGGCCATTGCATTGGTTATAAGGACTACTTGGGGAACAAATGGTATGCCACTAAGGTGTAATATCATATATAGTAAGATTAACTATATTTATTCCAAAGGGAAACTCCTGAAGTGGAATGACAAAATCAAACAGGTACGTATCTGGGTGGTCACTCGGTGACTATCTCAAATTGGGAAAACATAACATTTAAATACATTTTTCTTAATATTTATTGAATGTCGTTTAGTTCTTTTCACTTCAAAATACACACAATATACGCACACCACCAACAGCAACCAAGCGCACAAGAAATCCAAGCTGTAAATATACAATACCTTATTTATTTAATAAAATTAATACAACAAATAATATACAGTCAACAAACGCACATGACTAGGCAAAGAGGACAGCAGATTATATGTAATCTACAGATAACTCCGTTCATATCAGCGATATGAGCTTCAATTTAAAAAGGCGCCGACTGGTGGACTTTGTCAGTACTGCAGGCTCGTGCTCTGCCCTGACAAATAGTCCGCTACCTTTCAATTATTGGCTGTAAAAATAACTTAAATAATCGTCACACGCACATACATGTGTTGCCCATACCTGTGCTTTCTGATAAGGCTTCACAAAACTGTATGCCGAATAACAGATTCTTGAGTGCTTAATGTGAGACCTTCTATTTACATTAAGAGCTTCTGTAACCAGTTTCCATTATCCACCAACTCAGATCAAATCATGTTTTTTTTTGCGCTTTGTAAGCATCTTTTTCTTTCAGCTCCTACAATGCGACACACGTGTAAACATTAAAATACATTTTAGATAAAATTGGTCTCTGGACACCAGATAACCACTGAATTTTCAGGCATAGAAAAAAACAGTCCGGTTTATAACACACCGCTACAAAAGACAGACTTTCCAGTTTAAAAAAACTCACCGACTTCTTCAAACACAGTGAATGGCAGATGGTGTGTGATATTTACTCTGATGCTCGGAACACATCTTTGTGGGACTGGGATTTCTCCTATAATTAACTTGCAAGGAAATGGGGCCTTTTCAAAACAGAAGAATAATTAAAATTTAAAAACGAAAAACACTCAGGCATTTACTTTAGTCTCACATCGCTGCGTTTGTCCTTGGGCACAGACTCAAGGGATGAGGAAGGTCAACTTAGCACGCTACTACGAATATACCCACAATGCCATGCAAACTGTGTCTGTGAGGCAAGACAGGGGGCCCACATTGATGTCAGCATCATTATCCAGTTCATGAATAAATACTTATGGGGATCCCCAGTCCTAATTTCTTTGTTATTTGACCATGCATGGTGGGGGACCCTAGTTTAATTGGGGTGCCCCTGGCCTCAGACAGGTCAGGAAGCCATGGCTCTAAAAGTATGTGCAAAAGTTTGTGTACATACTTGTAAATTGTCTTGAAATTGTATAATGTTATACCATATCATATGCACAAAGCAAATTCCTTAATATATTTAATATACGTGCTCAATAAAGATATCTCTGATTCTACTCCTCCAAAAGAGGCAATGCCTTATGGCAACTGCACAAGAAACTGTGACCATGGTTTGTCACCAGCGCAGGTTAGGGTTAGGGTTAGGGTTAGGACCTGTTTGGAGCACAGAGTCCATCTACATCGCCTTACTCACAGGCACTCACGGTGGTGAAAACACCAGCCAGGAAGGAGAAGGGAACCGCACTGCCATAAGGCCGGAAATCCATTATTATTTATAAACATTCAGTCTCAGCTATTTTGGCTTCCACAACCCAAGGCGAATGGGAGACCATACAGGATGCTGGGTAAGCCACACTAGGAATTAACAAGGGGTTATGTGGAGCAGAGTGCCTATAATTCATTGAGGGATGATTCCCCTTACTGTAACCAGCTGGCTGCTCCCTTGCCCAGGTTTGGTCTCACCTACTGCCCCACTGAACCTGACCAATCAGAAAAGCCCTCACAGAGGCAATGCCGGCTTGAGGTCACATATGCATGTGGCCTGATCATTTATCTAATGGTGCAAACCTTGTGTGTCTATAGCCAAAAAGAAAATTTACTGTCGTGGAAGAGCTGCCAAGCCCTTGTCAATCTGTTTTATATATAAAGTGACATTTTCCTGCCCTACCAAGAAGACCTCAATTATGAAAGAAACGATCCTTGATGCTATTTACAAACTAGCTTGATTTTTCAGTATGCTACACAGCCGTGCCTTATTGTAAATGAGAGGTCTGGAGAGTCATCTTTGAAAGTCACCTTCACTGTGGTCAGTCAGTCCCCGAGATTCAGAGGCGTTAGAAGGATGAGAGGGAGATGTGGAGCAGCTGAAAGCACAGCGGGAGCTCAGGCTGGAGTCGGCCATCAGCCACTCCAGATCCGGAGCCAGGGTTCCGAGGAACCTGGCTGCTCTGCTTGTATTTTGGCTGAGGATTATTCTAAATCAACAAGGAAACACTCGGAAGTTTGCAAGTGCTGCAGGCGTGTGCACGCCCAGGAAGACTGATGCCATGAAGCGTCGGGAATCAGCGTGATGAAGACATCAACAGCGCACCAATGGCAGGCCTTGTGAGCACTTACCGTAGCGATGGTGCGAAACACAAGAGGAGCGGTGAGGTAGGGTACATCTCTACATTCGAAAGGACGGGGGGCTGGAACATAAACATCAGCCTCCCCCAAAAGCAGAGAGACCTCCAAGAGCCTGTCCTGCCCACACAAGCCTTGGCATGCAGCTCCTCCAAGCTTGTTTTCCAATTAAAAGTCATCAGAGAGGGGAAG
>JAODKM010000031.1:263870-274148 GCA_026780845.1 Petrocephalus sullivani
GGTGACACCTCCCCGCTCCTTTGCTCTGTAAGGTAACGACGGTGACACCTCCCCGCTCCTTTGCTCTGTAAGGTAACGACGGTGACACCTCCCCGCTCCTTTGCTCTGTAAGGTAACAATGGTGACACCTCCCCGCTCCTTTGCTCTGTGACCGATGGTGACACCTCCCCGCTCCTTTGCTCTGTAAGGTAACGACGGTGACACCTCCCCGCACACGCTATTCTCATCTCTGTGCTGGTTTTCCACCCGGCTGGCCAGCAAATGACCAAAAATAAAACCAGCCAGGAACATTTTACCATTTAAAAGTGTGCTGGCCAGCTGGCTCCCCCAGCACGCTACAGGGTTTCGCTCACGCGGCTCATCCCATGGGTAGCGTGCCTGTAAAGGATCACCCCTGCTCTCCGTGTCACGTGTCCTCCACGGCCGCCTCTCAGGCTTACACCTCACTGTGTCCCAGAGCCCAGGTCTCCAAATTAAACTGCCCAGGCTATCAGTCCGCACTAAATCAACAACAAATTTAATGGTCCAACACACGTTTGCAGCTGGCCTTCTGCTGTGACCCCGGCTACGGTATAAAGGTCCATGCAAATGAACCAAGAGAGAAATATTATTTCAGCTTGGCTGCAAAAAGCATAGCTCTGTTCTGCTCGGCGTGTGTGTGGATGATCTGTTCCTATGGGGACTCTATGGTCCTCCTGTGGCCCAAAAACATGCTGTCAGGCTGACCATCGCACACTGGGGGTCTCTGGTGCTTGAGTTTCAGGCCGCACAGCCCACTGTGTGCGTGTTCCTCACCCTACACATCAAAAACATACCCTTAGGTGAACTGGGGTCTCTAAATGGCCCTATGATAGACTGGCATCCCTTCCAGAGAATTGTCATGAGCTTCCCGAAACTGACTCCAACAACCACCCCCCCCACCCCCCACCCCCCACTGAATAAGCATTTGTATGGTTGGCTGGTTCCATTTTCAAATAAAATTCCTGCTACTTACTTCATGTAGGAGTGCCTAAGAAATGGAACATGCCGGATGAAGATAAATGGCCTTGCTGGAACCCCCATGAATGCTCTGCTATTTATGTCAGCCGGCGAGCAAGGAGTAGTGGGACTTAAGGAGCTACAGCTGTTATCGCTCCTTAAAGGAGCGGATGGCTGGACCCTGCAATGCCCACTCGTCACCACCGGAGGGCCTGTGCTTCCCACCACAGCTCAGCAGGGCTCCCTCTCAGCTTGGTCACACTTTCGGCACTGATGTCAGCAGACCGACAGTCTCTCCATCAGACTGACTGGCAACAGGAGAAGTTTAACTCTGAAGGAACAGGGGTCCTCAGGGGTACGCCGGTGTACCGCTGATGTTCTGCTGTAGAGTACAGAGCCCTGTTCTGTGCCGTCTGCCTGCACCTGCCTGTCCTGACAGCTTAGGGTGAGCAGAAAAGGCAGATCCTCTGTTCTCTGGGACTTCAGGCAGATCTAGATCACCACTGACACCACTTCTGTGCAGGTGTGCGAGGCATAGCCTTGGGCCCTCCACTAGGGTCGCCCCTTTCTGAAGATTTACTGGATGCCCCCCCCAATAATAAAATACACTGGTGGGGGGGGGGGGTGCATCCAGTAAACTGCTGTATTAAAGGGCCCCTAGTGCTCTGGCATCCCAGAATCTGCCAGGGTGTGCGTGGCCCTCTAATGCCCCTGCCTCGTGTGGAGATGGGAGCAGAGTGGGACAGAGCAATGGGAGAAACCACGCCTCCTACGTGCAGACTCCCGGAAAGCGTCTCCATGGAGACACTTGGGGAGGAGCTAGCAGGAAACGGATCCCTCGTGAAGCTCCAGAACTCTGCGGCCTCCGAAATGACAGGAGGTGAGGTGTTCAGTGCCTTCACAGTGATCTCAGCCCCAACGCTGGCCAAGGTCTCTCCAGGGGGCAGAGAGGCGGCCTGGGAACACTGGCTCTTTTGTCCCGGCTGAAATTCTTCCACAGGCCGCTGAGCTAGTAGGTTGCTACTTGGCCACCATCGCCATGGTTACGCGCCGCGTAGAACGCAGCAGGAGTGATTTGGGAGAGGAATGGCCTGGCCTAGTTCGGGGTCTGGGGGCACGTTACACACTAAAGAACGGCGTCGGACCCCCCCCCCCGCCCAGGGCTGGCAGTTTGCCCCATCCGCCCACACGCTTGGACGGCCCTTTATAACCCTGATGATGACTGGGGGGGCGGGTCTCTGCCAGTGGGGAGACTCACACACACACAGCAGGTGGATACACGCACACACATACACACACACACACACACATACACACACAGCAGGTGGATACACGCACACACATACACACACACACACACACACTGTTAGTGTTTATCGCAACACACACAGCCACATCATAAAAGTGTCCAGGGCTGTAGAAGAGTTGGAACCGAACTTCAAGGGCGTTTCAGAGCCTATTAAGATTATGCTGGGAAGGCTGGCCCATCCTAATCTCCTCTGGCGAGTTTGGGGACAGGTCCTCTTTTACGCTCGCACACCGGCTGGCTGCTGATGATGGATGAGGTACGGTATTCCGGTATGCCTCCGTCTGCTCGAGCACATGCATCGCCCATCTCCGCCTGCTTGGGTTTAACCGAGCATGTGGGCGGGAGGGGGGCATGGCTTCTTCTGAACGAACCACAAACTTCTGCCGGGGAGACGGGCTTAACCATAAGTAACCAAAGAAAATACATACTTTCTGATTGCAATAACAGATTTTTATATAACTGCATTTCCCCTTGCGGGGGCCGAAAAAATTGTCCCCACAATGTATATACATATACATATACATAACCCACACACACACACGCTCACAAAGCCTAGATACGGATCCATAACTAAAGCACCTGATGCCACCAATAAAAGGACAAATAGCACATCTTCAGAGATGCACAAGGATGCAGAGGCTTTTACACCATCAAACTCTGCCGTTGCTGTTAAAGTCCTCTGAATTCGCTGGCCTAGAGCCTCCGGGAGTCGGGAAGTCAGCGTCACTCAAGCGAGTAAAGGAGGAGCAGAACCGCCCCCCCTCCATCCCAGGGTGCTACAGGCTGCATTAATCACCCTGCGGAAAGCGCACACTTCAGCAATAAGCGGCTGACGCTGGGCTGAGGTTTAATTATCAGAGGGTGTCCAGCAGCACGGGGCAGCGGGAGGAGGGTGGCAGGAATTTGGGGCCTTCAGAGAAGAGCGACGAGGCCGAGGCGTGGCTCAGGTGCCTTATCAGAGCGCACGCCTCTTATCAGCCTCTGACAGCATGCCTGCGATTTCCACGGCGCTGAGCAGGGCCGGGCCGGGCCAGAGCGGGACGGATCAGAGAGGTAGGCGTTTGCTGCAACCAAGCTTTCCCTGACAAAGGAGGAGATGAAGTTTTCTCCAAAAGTTTGCGGTGCCTCAGGGACCAGCATTAATGCACCTGGATTTGGATGAAGGTACCTTGCTGCTCAAGGTTCATACCGACAGCAATATATAGCACCGTGCAAATGGTCGGTCAATAAAAATGATGTTTCAATGATCTTCATGTTGGTGTAAAATTATATTATTTCTGCCGAAGTTTGTTAGTTTAGCTATTTCGGAACCTCTCTGAAAGTCCCCCTAGTGTTAGGATAATCCACCCACTACACCCATGTAGTTTTAGAATCGCCCAACAACACACCTCAGATGGCTAATCAATACCTCACTGAGTTATTTAACTAATTAAAGTTAATGAATTAAGCAAGCTGGTTATGAAATGCAACAAATGTATGGAATGGCTGAGGAGCGGTTTGGGAATGCCAGGCTCTGAGGAACGGTTTGGGAATGCCAGGCTCTGAGGAGCGGTTTGGGAATGCCAGGCTCATCTGGCCACCCAACAAGATATCAGTGACTTGTTGGAACAGAAGAAATTCATGTTAGTTTTTATTGTATTACTGTTACGTTGAATGTTAAATTGTGATTTTTTTTTGGAGCAAATATATACTTACTACCCAGATAGTTTTAAGCATTTCCTTTGACTGCCTAAGACTAACAGTACTGTACACTATCACAGACAGACTGGAACAGTGTTACTTTGAAGCCTGCATCTGCATGATGCAGCCATAAAGCACGGAACTGCGGGAGAGCCAGAGGGAACAGTTTAAAGTTTAAAGCCATTTCTCTCAGACCAGCTGAATTTCGCATTCATTTTGGTAAAGTGACAGATCACATTTTCCTGCAACAATGACTTCATTTCTCACAGTGGATCACAGGTGCAGAGAGCATGTGTGTGTACGTATGTGCATGCAAGTGTGTGTGTACATATGCGTATGCATGTGTACGTATGCATGTGTGTGTACGTATGAGTATGCGTGTGCGTGTACGTATGAGTATGCGTGTGCGTGTACGTATGAGTTTGCATGTCTGTGTGCACACATGCTCTTATGTGCACAGGTGTGTGTGTGCGTGTCTGTGCGTGCATGTGCATGTGTGTGTGCATGAGCTCGTGTACGCACCGGGTGTGCTGTGGCATTCCTCCTCATCACTGTTGTCCTGGCAGTTGTCCTGGCCATTGCACAGGAAGCTGCGATCGACGCAGCGCCCGTTGCGGCAGTGGAAGCGGGCAGCGGAGCACACCAGCGGGTTGGCCGCTGTGTGGGGAGAAGATGCAGCGTCAGGGGGAGGGGGGCGTGCAGCGGTGTCACAGCCCCGCGCCCAGATCCGCTTCCTGAGCTCACGCGCAGAAATTAGATTCCTTCTGAAGAGTGCTCTGTGAGCCCACTGGCCAGACACAGAGACCTTCAATTTAAACGAAAGGAGCGCCTGACACTCTCAGGGTGGATGGGGCAGAGCCAGCCCAGGCTGCGCGCTGCCGGGGGGGCGCTTTGCGAGACACGGGCAGCTAAGCCGCGCTGACAGGGGAGCTGTGGTCCGCGGGCACCGGCACCACGATCCGGCTGAGCCTGAAGCACGCGGCGGCTCGAGAGAGCGGTGCTCACGCTGCTAAACCCCCGTGTTACATTTAATACAGCCAGGCTTCCCTCTCCTGTACACGTGTTTAACGTCAGGCCGTCGCAGGCCAATTACCCACAATCCCCTTGCTTTCTGTCACATTCCCAATGTAGAATCACACTGTGGCACTACAGGTTTGCCGCGGCCGACGGGGGGGGGGGGTATAGCGTCTCTGACATCCTTCAGTCTCAGGTCGGCCCCACTGACCCCCCCTCGCCATGCCACCCCACCTGGGGGGGACGCCGTCAGGTGACTCACTGCAATTCTCCTCGTCGCTGCCGTCCGGACAGTCGATAAAGCCGTTGCAGCGGAATCGGCCGATGATGCAGTGCTCGCCGTCGGCACAGGCGAAGAACGTGGGTGCGCACTTGGACCTCAGTTTGGCTGCAGAGAGGAGGCAGGATATAATTAGGGAATTGGAGACCGGTTAGGGGCAGCATGGGCGGGAAGGGAGGATGTGGAGAAGAGGCGGGATGTGGTTGTAGACTGGGGGATACAGGCAGGTGGATATACAATGAGTGGGGGGGGGGCAGGAATTATGGGAGCAGGTTACGTTATGGTGGGTCCAGACAGGGAGCAGAACACGATGACACGACCAGTGTTGGCTGAATGGCTGGTGGCAGGCAGGCCTCTGCTTTGGTGGGCGAGTCCTTGCACTACTCTGTTCCCCCAGAAGGCGGCCATCACCTACTGCCCTGTCGGTTCATTCAGAGGAAGGACGGGGCTGAACGTAGAAGGAGGGCATGCAGGAGCCCGCGAGAGCGTTAAAAAGCCAGGGAACAACCAGAAACCAGCTACCGTGCAAAGCAAATCACCGCGAGCTACCGACTCGGTGCAGCGTCACGGCGCGGATGCCGTTCCACGCGACTCTGGGTGTCATGCTTCATGAGTACCTCACCGGGGGTGGTGGTGGGGGGGGTGGTGTTGTGGAAGCGAACCACATTCCGGCAGACGAGCGCATCGCCACCGGCGCTAGGCCTGCCCAAAAGTGCAGATGAAACAGACTCTCAGAAGGAGGCGTTAAGCGCGACAAATCGCGCCAGTCATAACGAAAGGGGATTGAAGCGCAACCCCCCCACCCCCCACCGCGATGCATAAAAACAGCAGCACATTTTAGCCTGCTTGGCATAAAGCCGACTGCCTTACATTCCCTCAAATGAGGACTGAGCTTCACGCGGGACGTGACTCTGAATTTTGAAAAGCTACACCAGTGAGCACAAACCCCACAGGCCCACCCTCACCCTGCCGATGAGCGTCTGGGCCCACTCTCCACTTCCAGGTGAGACCCAGCTGGAATAACGTGAGGAAATATTAATCACCCTTGCTATTCCTCCAAGAAGACCACCTGATCTCACCTGGTTACTCAGATCTGCTATCACCATCCTCTCTTTCTAGAGCGGCCGCAAGGTTATAGGCATCCAGCGCACTGATGTCACTAAAGGATTGTCCCTTCCTCTATGAGAATGGTACCTTCCGGAACAAATCAGGAAATGTGCGTGAGGCCTGCAAGAGGAGTTAGAGTGGGGGCGTAGCGGTGGAGAGGCACGGTGTAAGGCGGACGGCCGATCTAGCTGCAGTGAGGCGCAGCACCCAGGAAAATTAATGGCACACTGGGGACTGGTCAAGGATTCCGAGTGTGGGACCAGGTCACATGATCCGTGTTTTGACTGTCCACCCGTACATGTAGTATGTAGGTGAATGATAATGTTTCCTTCAAAACTGAACTAGGATATTTTGTCAGCAGATAAAACAGAAACCCAGTTTGAATAAAACATGCTGTTGCTAGGCCTGTCTCAATAACAAATTTTGCTGGACGATAAATTGTCCCAGGAATTATTGCGATAAACAATAATATTGTCGTTGTGAGACCATTTTCAACTGATGTAACGATAATGGCATATTAATGCGAGTACACCCTTCCAACGATCAATAAACTTTAATTTCTAAAGAACATTTTACACTGGGACTGGAAAACATTTTTAATATCCACAATAAATAAACAAAACAACCAAAAACAATAAAAAATGAATTAGGAAGTCTCTGTAAACAAAATCGCCCTTACAATATTAAACATTAGGCTCAGACAGGGAAAACAGGCAAAACTGTGTAAACAAAAAGTGCTAATTAACATCAAGACACTCCATATGAATAAAAGCAGGTATGGGCATAAGCAAAAGTCTGTATTGTACCGAAAAGCTGGGGTCCGGGCAAATGTTTCGCCCGTCATCTGAAGCCCTGGTGATTACTGCGCATGCGCCATAAGATTGCGAGGAGATCGCGATCCGAGATCGCCCAGCCCTATCGTGCGTTCCTTTACCCTCGAAGATCGGAGCTCAGAGTGACGTCACATCCGCTAAAAAACCGAGGAAAACCGAGTCTGATGCATTCCATTTGCCGAACTCGGATTCAAGATGGAAGCCTCCAAGAAAGTGGTTCTTGCGCTCGCTCTTTCGGAGTACGAAGGGCTCCAAGCGTATGCTGTTCACCGTAGCAACACATCTATCGACTACAATAACGCTGTACGGTGTACACAGCTTACGAAGTTGACTTAAACAGCACTAAAGTGCTTAAAAATGTAAAATATCACAGCACCACCTACAGTCTTTGCACTGGGCAGCCATCCTGAATCCGAAACTCGGGGCACTCTGCGCTGCACCGAGCTTTTGTCTCGGTTTTGGGGGAGACAGGAGCGCGCATGTTGTCACTTCCGGCCTCTAGGCTCGTAATCTGACTCGGATTCCGACCTCTCGAGGGTAAAAGAACGCACGACTAGTTTGCGTCTCATTACTAGTGATGTGTCTTTGAGCCCACTCTTCTTAGTGAGCGATGGGAGCCGGCTCCTGTTCAAAAGCCGTTTTATTAATGTTTATAGAATTGTACGAGTTTTTGAGCTGCCTAAACATTAAGGGCGACAGTGACCGGAACATGTTCTCTTCCGAAAAAGCCCGCCCACGAGATGGCGTCTTATTTTTAACAAGCTCAAATCTGGTCACGCTAATCAGCATCATGTTAAACGAAGCGAGGGGCGTGTTTTTTTTTAGAAGAGCCGTTAAGGAGCCGAAAGAGCCAGCTCTTCTTGGTGAGCTGAGCCAAATGAGCCGGTTCGCTAAAAAGAGCTGATATTTCCATTTGGTAGAGAGAGACACGAGGAAAACAAGCATGCAAATGAATATTATTGCGGCCGGAAAAATTATTGGCCTCAATTATTGGCCTTAATTATCGTGCAATAAATTGATTTATCGTTTATTGCGACAGGCCTAGCTGTTGCCTCATTCCTTTGGGACTGGGTTCTAGTCTCCTACATGTGTGAAGTTCGCATGTTCTTCCCGTGTCATCGTGGGGTTTCCTTCCACATGTGGGATTTCCTCCTACAGTCCAAAAACATGCCAGGCCAAATTGTCTGCGGGTGCGACAATGCCTGTGGTGTATGCTTGGCGATAGGTCGGCGTCCCATCCCAGGTTATTCCCAGCCATACCATCTGGGACAGGCTGCGACCCTTTGGCTGGAGTCATGGGGGCTGTGTGGGGGGCTCCTACCCCGGGCAGTAGGGGTGGGAATCGAAACCCAGTTCCAATTTAGAACCAGTTTTAATTGTTGCGATGCATCAGAATCGCTCCCCTCCGACGTTACCGATTCCTCCGGACTTTCCGACGTCAGACACCGCGACTTGAATTCTACATCATGGAGTGGAAGAAGCGGTCCAAGGCGTGGTTGCATTTTAGTAGTGCTAGTATGTGTGCAGTTTGTAACCAGTGTAAAGCCGTTCAAACTTGCAACGGTGGTAACACTAGCGACATGCTTAAACATTTAAGCTTGCATTCAATTCCAAGAATGCCAACTGCGGTGAAGTTAGTTTTATGTTCGATATTCACTAAATTTACCAACATCTAAACTGCAATATCTTTGGGATCATATCAGTAATTCTTTTCATATTAGGCTCGACTTAAATGAGGGGAATATTTCATACTTTTAGTTAGCTCCACAGTCCCCAGCAATATGAATTAAAAATACAAAGCAATACGGGAATATCCTTCTGCTCACACAAAACAGCCGATAAACGTAGGGATCGTCTTCAAAGTGCAATTCCGTTCACCAGAGCACCACTAGCACAGTATGTGTCCTATAACCATCTATCAATATTGCTGTTGGATTAACTGCAATAACTCGGGCTCCGTGGTCTCCATAGACGCGGGTAACTAACTACGGTGCCTTAACCTACATGCGTGAATTTTGTGAAATGTAAACGAATTATGTAGTACATTTGTTTCATCCATTTTAGAAGATGACAGACATGGTGACAACAATAGCTCCTCTACCGCAGCTCCTGAAAGACAAACCCCAATCACACTCGCTGTCCAGGCAGCAAAGTTTAATGCGGAGGACGAGATTCAGTTCTGACAGCTAATAAACAGCTGCTTTTGGTGCTGAAAACTGCGTAGGACTACTGTTTTTATTTTATAAATATGTAGCTAAGCACAAATTACATGTCCACAAAAATTATAATCAGTGATAAATTAATATTGATCCTGACTTGATAAGGGAATTGATAAAGAATCTGATTGAGAAGAAGAATCGATAATGGCATTGACATCAATAATTTCTTATCGATTCCCATCCCTGCCAGGCTGCAGGGGCCACAGAGCTCTAGGCAGGACTCCCTGAGCGCGACCCCCTGGGCGCGACCCCCTGGGCGCCACAGAAAGAGGCCTTCAGCTAGGGAAGCTCCTGAAACTCGGCCACATTCAGCAAAGGACAGGCCTGGTAATGACAGCGCCCCGGGTACTACAGATAACCTTGATACACAGATGTCTAATTAAAATTTATTTAGAGTAAAGAGCATTAAAAGTCATAGGCACATCGCAGTAGTTCTACCATTCCCTCCTTGTACGGCCGGTTTAATTTCATTGCAGGTATTTTCTGTTACTGCCGACCCTCATGTTGTTTACAGATGTCACCTCGTCTCTCTTCTCTGTGTCACTGTCAGAATGCTTCCAGGCTCACATCCTGCCTTTGCTGTCGCTTCACAAACCCGGCGAAGCGTGGGCAAGGGGGGGGGGGGACTGACGGGTGCAGATGCGACAGGACCTCGCGGTGCAGCCGGTGTCACTGGCTCACAACACAAGGGGGCGCTGTCAGGAGGGCAGGAAGGTAAAGGGTCATTTTCTGGGGAACTGGGGGCAGAAGCTTAGGACTGCCCCCCCCCCCCCCCCCCCCCCCCCCCCCCCCCCCCGGCCCCCCCCGCCCGACCCACACGAGCACCCACAGCCCACGCGCCCCCACGCCCCCCCCCCC
>JAODKM010000031.1:294062-305734 GCA_026780845.1 Petrocephalus sullivani
CTGTGCTGGTGCAGAACAATAGGCACAGGCCAGTGTTGGTACAGAACAGTAGGCACAGGCCAGTGTTGGTGCAGAACAGTAGGCACAGGCCTATGTTGGTGCAGAACAATAGGCACAGGCCAGTGTTGGTGCAGAACAATAGGCACAGGCCTGTGCTGGTGCAGAACAATAGGCACAGGCCAGTGTTGGTACAGAACAGTAGGCACAGGCCAGTGTTGGTGCAGAACAAGCTGCATGCAAAAACCAAGCTGTGCCAGGGCAGACCACCAGGCCCAAGACATTCCTTGGTGCAGACCACCAGGCTCAGGATAGTCCCAGTGAAGACTACCAAGCAGAGAGCAGGAAGGGAGCAAAAGCGTGGACCGTCTGTGGGTTTCCAAGGACCAGGTTGCGAAGCACTGCTCTGAAAGACCGGTTGTGATAATTCAGACACCAGAATCGGGACTCACAGCTGTCTGGAGGCCAACATACCTGCGCAGAGATTACTGCTCAAGACAGAGCATTACAGAAATCTTACTGAGTGGGGAAAAGAATCCATAAAGATTTATAACTGGCTACAAAAAGCATAATAATTGCACACCCATAACTTTGGAAATGAGGGCGCAGTGAAAACTGACTTTGCCATCCCACTTTGAGTGATAAAGTCCCAGCACCCACAGACAAAACAAAAATTCCCTAGCACTGGCCTCCCCCCTCCCAAACGGCGATGGATTCATCAGTGCTTGGTAGCCTCCAGCCCCCCTTTTCACCCAGGAAGTCCCATCACCGATCTGTGTGCCGCTGATGTAAACAACAGGAGTGACACTTCAGATCTGTCATGGGGGGGGGAATAAGCCTTTACTAGGGGGGTCTGACATTAACGAAAATTAATGAGAACACAGTATTCAATAACTAATTAACTAATTAATGTTCATTTATTTGGGGCAGACTAAAAACACAGTGTAAGACAGCCCTAACAACGCACCTGGTATGTGCAGCCACTGTGCCAGTTACACAAAAACAAGCAGACCGATCTGAGTATGTCTCATACGCCTCTGATTTTATGTAAGTATGTAGCTATTATGAGTATCAACCAGGAACCTCTTGCTAAGAAATGCAGCGGTATTCTGCTACTTCTTTCATTTAGTTCCCTATATTCCGATAAGCAATTAATGCAAAACTACTAATTTGAATTTTTCACAATAAATTGCTTAATATTTAGGTCACACTTTCGGAAACAGCAGAACGACACACACGTGTGTAGTCCTATTTTAGTGAGGACCATCCATCCATTTCTGCGGGAAAACCCTTAATCCCAATCACAACACCCTTAACCCCTTCACACACAAAAACACATGTGATGGCTCAATGACCATTTCCCCATAAAAATCATCCCTAATTATTCATTATTTCAACAGCCCTACAATTAGTTTCTCTAAATATGAGTGACAATAAATGTACTGCAAAAAATGTAAAAATCACTCACAGACGTTTCGATTTATTCTATTTATACACGGCGTGCATCTGTACTTGTAAACTGCGCACGTGTAAGCTCTAACATAAAATCTTATTCTATAGATAAAAACAGTCAGCCTAAGTCCCTCACGCTCTACGCGTCAGTGTTAACAAATATGTAACGCACACCCTTTGCTCAACCTAACCGAGGTCCCTGACTTGCAGGCAAGGCTACGGGACAGATTGACTTGTCACCACCCTGTCCTGTCAACGATGCCCATACACACACACACGTACGCACGCACACACACACAGATCATCTCCGCTCCTCTCCACGTCCCCTCGCAAAGCATATTTCAAACACGCCAAGTTACGCCTTGGTTTATATTTGGCAACCAATTGTCCGTCGCACATCATCACGAGACGTGTGCACACTAAACACCAACAGTTTCACGTCGATCTGTCTAAAAAGTGGCCCGATTAAACTCAGCTTCAGACCAGAGAAAAGCATTCAGCGAGCAGGAGTCACCGCGGGCATGCACTTGGGCGTGTGATGGTGTATATCTCATATTTCCCGTAATCCGGACAAAGAGAATCGCTGCTGATGTTATCCGGGCGAGTGTAAATAAATAACAAGTTTATATGCACGATCGGCAACAATTGTGGCAGCTGGTTTGTAAGCACGCCCCTGGGAAGAGCGACGAAGGCGAGGAGAACTTCGCAGACCTACCGACACAGCCGGATAACGATCCCGAACCCAGCAGCAGATACCAGACCCACATCCTTAGGTTCCGGCCTGCTCCGGGTCCACCCCGCCGCAGGCCTACACGGAGGGTTTGCCGAAGAAATAAAGTCCTCCGATCCCCCCTTTTCTGGTCGCTTCTTGCTTTTTTTTTTACCCCTTCTTGCTTTGGGCAAAGTTTTGAAGTTACTTGCAGGAAGGAGCGGTGCTTGACTGGGACAGGCGCACGGAGCCAGGGTCAAGCGGGGGGGGGGCGTGGAGAAGAGGCTGGGGATGGTGGGGGGGGGAAGGGACAGGGATCGTGTTCGCGCACCGAGAGGCGGAGGCTTGTGGCATCGGCCGCTGCAGCCCCCAGTCGGCGGAGGAGAAGCGTGTCATGTTCGGGCAGCGCCGCGCCTCATCCGGCTCCCGACTGCTGCCCGAGGGATCAAAGTACGCGGCCGTGTGGCGCGGCGCGGTGCACAGCGATTAAAAGCGCAATCTCTGCCCAAACCCTCGCTTTCCGCTGTGTTGTGCGGCCATTGTCCGCATGATGTGAATTAAATAGGCGTTCTCTTTTCCCCAATTTGTTCTTCTATCTTTCGTGTTAAATCGTTTATTTCTGGATGATATATTCAAAAGTAGAGCATACGTATTTACTGAAACAGCTGTAGGTACTTAGCACCAAAACTAATGCCCATTTTACAGGCGAGGGGAAAACTCTCTGGCTCCACTTTTGGCACCTTCTTGTTGCCTAGCAAATACTTTGCAAATTAAGTAAATCTCCACAGTGGGTGCCATCCCATAATCACAGCATTCCCCAGAAGTGTGCAGTTTGTGGCAGACCCTTCAGCCTGAACACTTCATCTCCCTCCTGAACCCTTTACATCACAGACAGCTGTTGGGGCGGAAGAAAGGTCTCGGGCCACGAGTTTCCGGATGAGTTCTTTACAAACTAGAGAATCGATTTCTGTCTCCAACTCTGACCAGTGGGGGTGGACTTTGCTGACGCCTCACCAAAGACTCACCAAAGGAGTAAAAGTATAATTTTCATATTAAGCAAAATGGCTAGTAATATTGCTGGCCACAAGTCTGCATCTCTCTGCCAAGAGTCCTTAATAAGCCCAAAGATGGGGGCCATGCAGGGTTTGGGTGTCTGCCATGACTACATGTGTGTGGAGATTACATGTTCCCCACGTGTCATTGTGTGGGTTTCCTCTAGTCCACCTCCCACTGCAGTCCAAAACATTGCTGAGGTGTATTTGAGTTACTAGATTGCCCATAGGTGTTTGTGTGTGCCTTGTGATGGGTTGGAGCCTTTTTATGGGTTACTACCTGCCTTGTGCATGTAGCTTCCAGGATAGGATCCAGATCCCCCACAACCCTGAACAGGACAAGCAGGTACAGAATAAGGATGGATGGAAAGACAGGGAGTTAGATCACTAGGCAAGTCTAAATAATAGTATATTATATTATACTTTTGGGCATGCCCTGTGATGAGCTAACCTCTGGTTCAGGGTGCCCTATGCTGCCGGGGATGGGCTCCATGTGACCCAACAGGATTAGCAGTTAGATGATGCATGGATGGATGGATGGATGTACTCCTTTGAAGTTACACAAAGTAAAGAATCCCCCCAGTGCCATACCAACAAATGTAGGCATGGGAACTCCTTATCATATACGAGTGCAGACAGCTGAGCAAATGATCTTAGGCAGAGGCTTCGCACAGCCTGGGAAAGCTATTTTAGTGCATTCAGAAATAAACAGTCCAGTTCAAACTGAAAATGAGAAGAGCTGTCTGCCATGATACCTATCAATTAGCCTATGTCATCTTTAAAGACAGAGACCTTATTAGCCTTTTCATAAGTGACAAATGCACTCTACACAAGTACTGGCCAAAAAAACAGTCTCGTTAAACTCCATTAAAGTCTAATATGCACACGATCATCAACTTAATGGGCAGGGAACCGAAATAATCGCCTTAATTTGGAGGATTCTGTGGGTGGAGCTTGTTTTAGTTGGCAAAAAGGGCAGGGTAAACCAGAATAAATTCACGAATTTCTTAAATTGACATTGCAAAATAGCTGTGTTACACTCAGCCCCGCCCTTCGTGTTTTGTCCCCTATTTTGCCCTCTGTCGGGGCTTGATTTGCTGCACCTGACTCTCGTTGTGTTTGCCCAGTGTAATTTACTCCGCTTGTTTCCCCTGACCAGCTGCCTCTTGTTTGACCCTTAATGTGCTGCCATATTTTAGTCTGCCCTAGTCCAGTCTCCCCTGTTGGTCTTTGTTGATGCATGTTTGTAATCGCTCCTGTTTGCTACCCTGTATAAACGCCCTTTGGAGGGGTTTAACCCCACAGCTGCTACCATGGGTCGTTCCTCTCACCGGAAGCGTGACAAGCTGGCTGCCATTATTAATTTTATGAAGATGCACTTAAGTCAGATAGCTCTGGTGGCACTGGTTGTTGGGAAGATCAGCTAGCACCCATGATTCCACAAGGCATGCTGTGCATTTTGATGATTTTGCTGATTTGCTGTTGTACAATAACGGTCCGCTACAATATTCATGATACTGATATGTACTTTTTATGTTTTTCATTTTAGATGATACATAATTTCTACTCACATGTTCCACTAGCTCAGATAAGCTGGAAGGTTGACTACTTCAGAGCCCAATATGAAACATATTACCATGTCCATCAGCCTGCTTGGTTGGCTGGAGCTGAGGAATGATTAAAATGACAAAATATTTAACTTATCCAAAATGTACTACCTAAATCAGACGAATACTCGTATTAGAGATTTTATGTTTGTTACCCGCTCATCTAAAGGCACAAGTCCTCAGTCCTGGTGGATCAGTGTTCATTTACGTTTTTTTTGGTTCATTGTACCTGAGCACACGAGTACCTCACTGAACTAATTCTCTATCTGAACAAATTAGGCCTTTCAGAGTTGATGGTCTTATTTGATTAAAGACAGCTGCAAAATTTGTGCACATTGCAGCCCTCTGGCACCAGGGCTGGGACCCTCTACAGTTTGTACAACATGGGCCCCCCACAAATGACCCAGCACTGCCACTGTTACAATCAATATCAGGCCTAGCCAATGTGGTGCCCTCGGCGAGCGTTATCGCTGGCGCCCCCTGTCTGAGGCAAAGTGAAATTGGTTGGCAAGTCAACACCACTTCACATGTTGACGCCCTAGGCAGTAGCCTCCCGTGCCTATAGGATTAACTGGCCCTTGTAGCAATGCATCCTGGGAAAATAAAACATAAAATGAACAACAGACCCATGACTGTGCTGCCAGTTTCCTTTGCTACAAATAGAGTGCAAAGCAGGAAGGCCTGGGATACGCCTCTTTAAGCAAATAAATATCACTAGCTCGGATGGCAATTGTCTCTGAATCAGATGCACTACATCCCTCTCCATCACTGTTTAGCAGTGGTAGTGCCCCCTGCTGGCCATCTCCCAGTACACCTCCTTCCTCCTTTGTGTCTCCCAGAACCATTAATTAATAAATCAATCAATTAGCTTGTTTTTCTTCTTCTCCCAGAGTCACCACACGTGGCGGCTCCTCCAACAGTGAGACAGACGAGACAGACATCAGCGCCTCTCCAGCGACCTTATTAAAAGCGTTTGGCTGCCAGATCCAGTGACAGTTTTCCAGTGGTTTGTTGCATTATGATAAAGGCTGTTTTTAGCCAGCTGCAGATTGCAGAGAGCAGCATCTCATTGTCCTGTCTGACTGACCATATCCCAGAACAAACAAAAAGGGGCAGGTTTCCTGTTTATCAACATGAGCTTATCCCCACAGTGCCCCTCTGTCCTAGCGGAGGATCGCGCCCTTGGGACTTTGGCGAGGCTAAATTGGCTCAGAGGTCTCTTTGATCATGTGGGTGCTCCCCTATCCCGAGTGGGTCACCACTCCATCACAGTTCAATGAGTACAAACCTGTAGAGCTGACCGGACGAGGCACAGAAGACACGCTCGGAATTTCCCATGAGCCTCTGGGCCCAAGGTCTGTGTCAGCAGGAAAGGGAAGGGGCAATTATATATTTGGGGGAGGGGGGCTTTTATCCCATGGAGAGGAATTAGCCTAGCATTCGCTAAGCTACAGTCTGCCCATCACCCTGGGCTCAAATCGTGACTGGCTTTGCAGGATTACCCTTCCTCAAAGCCTGGCAAACTAGCCCAAGCTCCTCCTGATCCACCCAAAAGGCTCTTCTGGAGCTGCTGACCTGCAGAGAGCTTCAGTTGTGGCCTTATGGACTACACACTAGGGGGGTCGCACACCTCCTCCACCCAGGTTTGGGGGCCAGAAGAACATGGTGTACATCAACAACCTGCTTGAATCAATAAAGATACATGTTCTGACCGCCTCAGGAATCCAGACCACATTCAGTTTTTTATACATAGACTGTTTCTTTTTCCATCCAGTCAGGAGGCAAACGGGGGGGGGTATTCTCTCCTGCTTGGTTTTCTGATGGTTTCTGAGTGGGAAGTACATGAAAAGCAGCGCCTGGATCGTCCCTGGTGCTCTATGGAAACATCCCGTGGTTGTGACAGTGGAATACAGAGAACGACCAAAAATTACCACTGAGCTCTGATGTTACTTTCGTCTTGGCAATAACGAGGACAGTGGTACGGATAACCCCTATCCAGATCTTAGACTCACACTGATGCCCCTTTAATCCTATTAGTAGGACTGGATTGAGACGTGTCAGTAGAACATGTACCCATGATGGGAGTGACCTTACATCACAAGACCAATTATTATAACTGCATGCTTCCTGCCTCAGCCCTCATGCAGAATATCTGGCTTAATAGATTGAGCGTTTTTATCACTACCGTCTTAAAAGTAAATGAGGGGAGAGAGCTGCCCCCTTCAGCTCTACTGTGATGCTAAGCTGCCTTGTCACCCTATTCTTCCAGTTCTCTGGAAAGCGCTCAGCTCTCTAAAAGCCAGGCTTGAAGCGACCTGTGAAAAATGAATGTGGCAATTAAAGGAGATTGAGTTTTCTGTCTGTTTCTTTTTTTCGGCCCGGAGCTGACAGTCCCCCCCAAATGTGGTACAATGGCGAATGTTCCCAAAGCAAGGAAGACCCCTCTTTTCCAGCGTTCTCCGAGCAGAACGCCAGCAATATTGATTTGCATTCCATTCTGCCGCATCGCCTGTGTGATAAATTGGAAAGTAAATTGCCTCACAGGGTGTTCTAGGTGTCAATTTAGTGCTAATTAAAACGTATTCTGAAATACTTCCTGGATAATGAGGCTCTGGGCCTAGCTCTGCTCTAGATGAATCATTCAAATACAGGACCCAGCAGTTGTTTGCTTGACAAGGCCCTGTGATATGTGCGTCTTTTTCTCTGAGGTAGGCTGGATCTGAGCGTATGCATGGCTGCCATCTGCCTGCCTCGAAGCCTTTTAGCGCACAGCGAGCGTGGGATTTGAGCGGACCGGCCAATTGCGAGAGGGCACTCCGCTAGAGAGTGCCTCCATGGCGGGGGGGCTTGGTGGGGAAGTGAGTGGGCGGCATGCAGGCTGGATGCTGCCCACCCACGCCAAACCTATGTGCAGGGGGCCAGTGAGAAGATCCTCTCTCCCCGGCTTCTTGGGGGCCCTCTGCGGGGAACTGGAAGAAAGGTTCATGGTGTTAACAGAAGCCATGGCCGTGCTGAGTCACCATGTCCGCTGCTCGCCGGGTTTCTGTCCGACACGCCGCTGTCGAGCTGCAGGAAGGGAATGACTGGAGGAAATGAAATTGTGAATAGGAGGGAACATGCCCGTCCGATCCCTCACTTTGTTAGGCCTGCTGTTTGCCAAGTTTCTTCAAGTAGCTGGAGACTGAATTATCTGCCAGGAGAAGCAGGAGTGGTGGGTTTCCAGGGCAGCATCCGTCATACAGCGGCGCAGGGGAAGGAGAGTATTTCTGAGGGAATCCTTTGTGGATGCGGCCGCTGTGGTAGTTATACGGGCCCAGGCCCAGATAGGGATAATAGGCTGTTTGTGTTCAGCCAGCTTTACAGACAGGCAGAGGTTTTATCTCAGAGTTAAACAGATAATTAGCAGAACAATTAGCCATTTAAAGGCAAAGTCTTTAGCTGGTACTCTTCCTGCAGTCTAACATGGCCTAGCAGCCCTTTCGATGTCAACGTCAGCTTGGCACTATTGACGCTCGCACTATTCAGTAGAGTTGTGTCTTGTTCAAGGCTACCACAACAGAGACGTGGACCTGCTATGTCAGTGTGGCTATTAAAGGTCTTAAGCCATTTCTGCATCTGCTTGCCAGCCTGCAGCCTCAAAAAGGCAGACTGCCACAGAACGGCCCTCATCCTGTTTTCCTGGGAAATCACCGTGTCTCATGTCCAGATGGGACTGGCATAGTGTGGTGGTGATGCCATAATTACACTGTTAATTACGGCTCACTCGTTGGCCTGCGGGGCACAGTTGTGATCATGGCAGCAAGACTAAGATAAAATGGAGACACTATGCACCTTCCATTGGAACAACGCAGAGGCTGGATGTGTGCGGAGGGTTACTTACCCATATAAATGATGCCCGTTGGGCTGCACATCTATCCATGAGATTCTTTCCAAAACTCTATTTGGCTGTTGTCAATACTGCAGATTTGCTTTATGCAAGGACAACGGACTAGAATATGTTCAAACATGCCCCCCCCGCAACATATTATCTTGGTGATGGGCCGTTTCCATGGGGATCTTACAAACCACTCTGAGAGCTGGGTGCATGATATGGAAATTAGCAAACCAGAAAATGGTATTACCTGACGGCGAACGCGGCAACCTAAATCATACAAGCCTATACTATAATCGTGGCTGGATCGCTTCCAAAGTTATTGCTTTGCCCTTTTCAGCAGCTTGTGTCTTTTTTTATCACAGGGAGGCAATTAACAGAAAGGTTAATGAAGGTTGAATTTCACTGAGGTGGTCTGTGATATCTGTTCCAGAAAGAGGGAGGGACGAGGGCGAACAAAGCAAAACCTAATCTACAGTGAGCTGGAGCAGAACCCTAACGGGTTCTGTTGAGCAAGGGGGCCAGTGTTAATGGCTTGCCCAGGGAGTCTATTGGCATAGACACAGCGGCTCAGAGAGAGGATGGAGGCAGGCCTTCGTCACAGCAGGCACATGATTGGCTATGGGCTGATGGTGGAGGGTGGGGCTATCTCTCCTGCCAGATACTCATGCAGGAGGGACTCACATGGAGGGACATCTGCCATCAGGGCAGTCAGCCAGGCAGCAAACGACTGCCCTAGCTCTGTGCGTCCTTCTGGAAAATGGAAGATTAGGAGAGATTTAACCTTGCAGACGCAGTTTTGGGGAGCTTTTTTATGTTGTCTTTAATCCACTTGTCTATTCATCTTCTACACCACACATCCAACTAAGGGTCTCTGGGACCTTGGCACCTATCTGAAGAAGGATGGGGTGCAAAGCATTGTGGAGGTTACCCACCCAATGGGGTCTTTTGTTAAATTACAAGTTACTTAGCTGAGATTTGATCTTAAGCACCCCCAAATTTTGACTGACCTAGAGATTTCACTGGTGATGCAGGTTAACTACATAAAGCAGGCCCCTTAAACCAGCAAGCCGGAGGTTATGGGTCCTCGTTCGTCTGCATTATTCTACCTGCTGCCCTATTAAATGTGCATAGATATCTTCAATAATCCATGAATTCTTCTCCGATACGGAGCAGACCTGTGCACAAGGGGGGTGAAGCCGGCGCCGCTCGCAGTCAGGCTGCCAAGACGCAGAGATCGGGAGATGGATTCCCAGCATTCACAGCTTGTCAGGAGTGAGCCGTTTCCACCGCGAAAGCACGCATTGACTGTCATGCCTTGCCCAGCGTGACACGTACAATGACAGTCATCTCTTGTGCACTCACTAGTCTGGTGTCATGTACATGTCCCGTGGCACTGCACTGACAAGGCCTGCCCATCATGGCTCACAACCTCTTCCCACAGGAATATACTGGTCCATACTTACATCATTTACTCCATGCCTACAGAAACCTACACATCATTTCCCACGTGACCTGTGCCACCACATTTAAAGATGCCTCCTACTTCTCCACCTACTCCTCATGCATACAGAGAGTGCTACTACATCATAGACAATTTACGCTATAGCAAGCCTGGGCTCCTTCAGCTACAGGGGAACAGTAGGAGCCTCAGGAGCATTCAGCCTGGCATTTGTCTTATCTCGAGTCTGCAATCAGACATTCACTTGTTCAGTAATTTGTGTAAACAAGTTTTGGCAGATCAGCTAAATTTTTGCGGGCGGAATCTAAAACGAAAACTTCTGGGAGATGTGTGTATAAAAGCATGCACCTGAGGTACAGTAGAAAAAATAAATGAAAATGGCTTGAACAGTCATGATTGGATGACCAGCCGCGGCCTGGTCAGGTGATCTAGCTTCTGGAGGTGGGACAGCAGGCTCGTCCAATGATATATTAGGTCATGGATAGATAGCCTCAAGCAGGAGGGAAAATGGAAAGCTGAAAAGTGTTTTGCTGGTAAGTAGTTCCAGTTACCCTCAAGTAATAGGTTGACTAAGTACGCGGTGGAATAGGCCCAGAAAAGTAATATATTATAAAAAAGATATAAACTACAGGATAGACTCAACCACGAGGGAGAGCAGAATGGCCGTTAGATGTAATTACATTTAACGTCAGGATGGCCGAACTGACTGCCTGATTTACTATTTGTCCAGTAGGCAGGATCTACACACCAACCGCCACCTTAAAGAGATACTAAATTGGTCAGATTTTACTATCGGCTTGATTGAATCCCAGATATGGGCACTTGGGTTATTCCATAAAACGGAAACTTGGCAGTGAGACAGGCATCTTGTGCAGAAATTAATTGGGTTGTAGTATATGTGGAAAGAATATTTCCACAATGCATCAGAGTCCATCTAAAGCTTTTAAGCCATGATGTAGTATTTTATACTCCGCTCTATGCTTGACAGACAGTCAGTGTAGCACAGTGTGTAATATTAGGGTGGCATGTTGGCATAGGGAGTAGCAGCACTGCACTCATGCTGCTAGGGTTGTGGGTTTGAACTTTTCATTTTCTAGCCCTAAACCATTCATTTAGATTTAGTCTCTAAATAGCAAACTGTGTCCTCAAACCCCCCTGCACCCCCAATGAACTCCCATAAAGAGGGGTCGCCTGACCCTGTATTGGGTGAGATGGATGGATAGATTTTACTTATAATTGAACCCTTGCTGCCACATTCTCTAGCAGGGAAGTATCTGCGGAGCCAGATAGCAGATCCATCCACCTTCTTGTCCTGATCAAGGTCACACCTGGAGCCTATTGCAGGCACCAAAGGCCACACGGCTGGGGTACGCCCTAGATGGCACATCAGTCCATTACTGGGCACATGCACACACAAGCAGTGCAAATACCCCTATCAATCATTGTGTGAACTGTTCATTAATTTCTATGAAATTAGTTCCCCCCCCCCCCCCACCCCCACACACACAATTACTCCCTGTGG
>JAODKM010000031.1:307007-322053 GCA_026780845.1 Petrocephalus sullivani
CACAATTACTCCCTGTGGGTAATTCAGAGACACCACTTAGTCTAGTCGCATGTCTTTGAACAGCAAGGGGAAACCAGACCAGTCAGAGGAATCTCACACACAGAGCGGAGGTGGGACTCCCAGTCTCGGGGGTGTGAGCTAACACCCCCTCTGGGCCCCCCACCCCTCACTGGCCCGGAAGGCAGATGGTTAATCTATAGGCTGTCGTGGCAATAAATGCGAGAAGCAGCTTTTCTGCACGGTGCCCGTGACCTTGCTTATATACTGCGGATGAGAAATACACTTTATATACATTTGTAGACCCAGGGCCAAATACCCTAGTGAGCATCACACCAAGGACTGTAGCGGTGGGGTGTGTGAGTGCACCCTGATGGCATCTACATTCAACCTGAACACCCGGAGCCATCACCATCCTTGCTGATTAATTGTTATCCTCCCTGTGGGGTGTGGGGGGGCGCGTGGACACCAAACAAAAATGAAGAAAGGGGTTGTGCCAGAGAGATACGTGAAAAGACAGAGGACAAGAACAGGGGAGTAATCAATGAGGCAGGCAGAACCGAAATGCGGAGAGGATCGTGGGAGAATCGATTGGAGCCGAGATGCGTGCGGACAGAGAGTAAGATGAAGGAACATATGTGAGATGGCCTTTGGGTGTGTGTGTGTGTGGGGGGGATTTTATAATGGGGGCGTCTATCATGTGGCAGGCTTCACATTTTCTTGACCTTGAACAGACATGTTCCATAGCCCGACATGGCGTTGAATGAGTTTCTCGCTGTCAAATGAGCGACTAATAGAATCTTTCAGTACACAGGGAGGAGACTTTGGTTATGATAATCAAAGCCATAAAGCCACTCACATCCATGTCACGTATTTAATTTAATCTTAGGGCCTACAGAACAATTAGTTTCTGTCAACGAAGATACACAAATTGCAACTTGCGCATGCCCGGGGCGATGTCTGAGTTTCAAGGTGTGCAGAGAGCAGGTGTGCATGGGGGCCGTGACCTGCGGTAATTGACTACTGGAGGTGGGGGAGGGGTTGTACTGAAGAACATCAGACCATCGGCCGTCCTCCTCATTTCCTCCTGAGTCGATTGGCCTGTTCATTTCCTGAAGGCCTATTATTGCCTCTTTGATGGGAGTAGATCGAAGGATGAAGGCGACAGGCTGGGGATGGTGGCTGGTCATAGGGCTTCCAGCCTGAGAGTCTGACAGCCTCGGGTCCGTAGCTGCCACTATGATAGGGTGGGAGGCGATTGAACCCAGCAAAACGCTGCCCACGTGAAACATCTATCAAAGAGTGTGAATACTACTGAGAATTTCCCAGTGCTTAAAAAGTTTGAGCATGACGACGCTCGTGATCCGTCGTTTGAACCGGGTCCTGGAGGACAGGACGCATGCTGGAGCAGAACAAAGCAGCTTCCCTGGCGATCGCTCAGGCTTTCCGACAGCCGTCTGCCGGGACCCAATGTACAAGACTGAAAGGTGCTTCTCTGATCTCTCAATAATGTCTCTGAGATGGGGGGTGCTTTGGACGGGGAGAGATCAGGTGATGAGTTCACTTCCGTTCCATGTAAAGGATCAAATGTATTTTTCTCAGGTCCCCCAGTAATTCCAAACCGACAATTCTAGACTGATGAGCGTCCCTGTTGTCCATCTAAAATCCAAAACCTCATTTGGCATGTGTCTGATATTTGATTAAGCCACGTCCCAGACAAAATCCGTGCTACTTTATTTGTGTCCCATGATCCTTTTGGTCGCCCCATTCTGGAACTGGTCGTACCCCCACACTGAACATGGCTGGCCCAAACCTCAGGGTTGGAATGGTGAGGATCATAAAAGGCTAACCCAGTCTTCTCAAGGGCTGATGCTCCCTGGCTGTAAGTGAGTCTGTCTGTATCTGTGGATCTGATTTCTGCACAAAGTTCAGCCAGCTGTTAGGGACCGTGTTTATCTTAACTTTATTTACTTTTTACATTCATTCCTGGCCACGTCTGATCTGTTTATGGCAGTGTTTCCCAATCCAGTCCTTGTGGACCCCCAGATAGTCCACGTTTTTGCTCAGGGATGAAACATGGAGCAAAAATGTGGACTGTCTGGCAGGGAGCTGGGAGGGAGCAAAAACCTGGCCTGTCTGGGGGTCCCCGAGGAGCAGGTAGGAAACACTGGTCTATGGCTGCATAGAAAACATGTTCAGAGATTCGTTTTTGTTACACTCTCCTAAGACACAAGCACAAAAATAAGGGCAAAACACAGCGTTGCTGTCAAACCCCCCTAGAAATGACAGAAGATCTCATCCCCGCTATTCAAATCGTAACGTTAATATTCAAGTCACATGTTAATGCTGTGCTTCTGAGCTGCGTTCAAAATAGGTCAAACAGTTATTAGATTTCATGGGGATCAGATTTAACAGTGCTAAAAATAACCACATCTATGGCCATTTCAAAATAGAAAATCATGAAAAAGAACAAAAGAAACAGTAAGGAGGTGATACGACAGCGCCAAACAATGAAAGATTAAAACAAAAAGCAGAGATACCTCAGCATCACAGCGCAAGGATACAATCAATGGCACAGTGACACTGAAGAGCAGCGGCCAGAATGTAACAGAGTGTAACAGTGATGACGGTGTCCACCGCGGAGTCACATGAGGAAAAAATATATAGCATAACTCCCATAATCCTCAGGGAGACTGGTGTCTAGTGAAAGCTACATAAAATATCAAGAAAAACACAACAATTTGAAGGAGGAAAAAAGGAAACCCCAATAATTAACACCATTAAAACCACAAAAAAATGCCCCCCCCCCCCCCCCCCCAAAACACAAGCTTAATGTGGAAGCCCGAATGTGGGACAACGTGAATCCTGCCCACCTGGAAAGATGTTGCAGATTAGGGACGTCCCCAGGCTAAGGTAAGGATGTAAGGCTAGGCCTGAGCCCTTCAGCAGCTAAACTGGCTGATTTGGACCCCGCGTGCAGTCATCCGCAGCACATCCCGGGCTGATGGGAGGACTGACGTATCCGAAGTGACAGCAGGGTTCTGCGATCACATGCTGTGTTCCAGGGAAATAATTACAACCATGGCAGGTGGGGTACAGACTGAGCTGAATCTGAAACATTTAAGGCAAATCCCACGTGTTTTTTGTTCAAAATTGGTTGGGGGGTGGGGGGCCACAAATATTTTCTAGTGCAGCTCGATTTCATTTTGGGATGTTTGCTTTCAATATTACATATTTACACCAATAAGACAACGATGGCTTACAAAAGACTTAAGACTGTATATTCCTTATCCTTCAAAGATATTTAAATGCACACCCTGCCCCACCCAAACCCAGTGCCAGCTGTTATTTGCACGTGTCCAGTTTCACCAGCAAAAGGGCAAAGAACCCAGCCAGTCCAGTGACGTCCTGGAGGATGCCGGGCGGGGTGTTCCGCAGAGGGCGAGGTAGGAAAAGCAGGGGACCTGGCTTGTGGTCATGGGGCGTGTCCCCTGAAAGACCCCGGGCCGTCTTCCTCAAAGTCCCCTGGTGGCTGTCGTCTGACTTCCGGTCTTATAGTAAAAGAACGAAGAGGGAAACAAACATGTAGTTAGACAACAAAGTAATTCCATTTCTCTCACAGTCACACAGAATCAGTCAAGGAGAACCTACTCCACATTTACAACCTGATCACTTGTCATTGTTGACACATCGCAGCACCCAGCACACAACGGTGAAATGCGTCCTCTGCATTTAACCCATGTGTGACACAGCAGTGGGCAGCTAACTCAGTGCCTGGGGAGCAGTGCCTGGGGGCGGTACCTTGCAGAGGGTACCTCAGTGTTACCTTGTTGGTCGGGGAATCAAACCAGCAACCTTTTGATCACAAGAGTGTGTCCCTAACCATTTGGCCACCACTGTCCCAAAACAGGCGGGACAGAATGAGCCAGCCACGCACACGTGACCAGCGGGTTCTCAGACAAAGGGCCACGTTCTCAGCTCACTGGTTGATTTACCTGCCTTGTCTTCTTGTCTGTTATCCTTCTGAGTGTGAATCTGCACAGGGCACAGGATGTCAAAAACAGTCCACAACCTGGGAAATCAGTCCATCTCTCAGCCAGAGGAGAACCTGAAATCTGGCTTTCCTCAGCCTCAATGAGACATGACAAGGCTCTACTGAGCGCATTTCAGGTCCCAGGCATCTGACTGCACCCCACCCCACGGCCACACCTTTCCTGTCTTACAATGCGCCGCTTGTTCTATCAAAGAATTCCCCTTGAGTGATAAACACATGTGAAAAACGGCAGCTATTTTCCACCCTGTTACAGAATGAACAACACGGTAGTTTTGTGGGCGTACGGAGAACGGGCCGTGCAGAGGGTTCAGCACTAGTGGCACTAGTGAGGCCGGGGGGGGGGGGTCGGCAGATGCCGCGTGATTTTGCGGTCACAGCCACACGGTGCAGCAGCACACCGCTGCATTCACACAGCCCTCTGCGACACACTTCAGCGGCTGGGGGGGGGGGGGGAATGCGGCGTGGAACGGTAATCAGGACGTGCCTGGAGACCTGCTTACTTTTCCTCTGGCACAAAAGAGACGAGGGAGACGACGCCTGTGGATATTTTGTGATTTTTAAGAAGCTTATATTTAAGTGCCATTTTCTGTAGAAAGGCACAATCTGCTGTAGGAGGAAAGAAAAGGATTTTTTTTTACCACAACCCCCCACACTCACCAACATATCTCTAATATGAAACACTTGAGCATTTCACAGCTGAATCAATGCTGGGCGGGGCCTCATTTTCACAGGACCAATTTAAATCTTTCGGGTCAGTCAAGCATGAGCCTTTTGTGCTAATTTCTCAAAGTATTAGACTGTCTGGAAAAAAATGTGCTAATTTAAAAAGCTCTTTTTATGGTTTGTGGTTGTGGATGGAGTTGCGGTTTAAGCTCCAGGGCAGGTAGCACCTAGGCAGCTTCAGCGGGAAGCCGGGGGCTGGAGAAGTGGCGCGGCGTCGGATGGAAAGCAAAGCCCCGGAGATGGCGATGCCGGGGGGGGGCGGGGAGCATGGATGCCGCACCTGAGCATCCCGGGGAGCCGCGGTTTGCTAAGTGGGCTGGGGAGTGGAGCTGCAAGCCCACATTCTTCCCCGCTATTACTTATTAATCACCTTTAATGCACTTTATCTCTTATTTAAGGCGGCCAATTATTTCCTGTTCTGGGGAGGCTCTGGCTGCACCCAGTGAGTGACAAGGCAGCTTGACTAGAGCTCTGGGATCGCCTATTAGGCCTGGTCGGGTGCAACCGGGTGGGGGGGGTTAACATGCTTAGGAGGGGTCGGGCACATTGCGACTGACAGGTGTGGCAGTCTGTGCCTGTGGGGACCCCTCCCCCCCTAGACACACGGGGGGCTCACCTTGCAGGCATTGCAGAAACGTCGAATATAAACTAGCTTGTTTACCGAGTTGCCAGGCAATCAGCCGTTATGGGTAATTGGGGGATTTCTGCAGTCCATCACCTTATTCGCTCACAATCAGCAAGGCCTGTTTCCTGTGACTGAGCAGCAGGGAGAGAATCTCGCTAATGGCCGCTGATGCGTCCCGATGGACTGTCTCTTAGCCCCTTCATCAGTTACCGGGTCACGCTCATTTACATCGTTTCTGCCGTCTAATGAGCGTAGACCTGTGGCTTCCTTCTGCCGGACGGTTTGGAGGTACGGGACCCCTGCGGCCGTGAAGGGGGGTGCCGTGGAGGTGGGCCTGTGGTCCCTGGGGGCCCGATGGGCACACGTCTGCACACCTAAGCGGCAATAATTGCAGGCGGCCCTAGGGGGCCCGGGCTGTCAGACACAGCTGCTTCGCTTTCATCTGGCAAACGCTGACAGCGGCAGCGCAGCTCGGAAACAGCCCCTTCCCGCGCCGCACGCTCGAGGCCCCCCAGCCATCCCCAGAACGCTTTGTAGTCCGAGAAATGCGCCCATTATGAATTTGCTGCGGACAGAATTGGGAGAGAAGAAGAAAATGGAGAGGAAGGGAATACTGCACCCCCACGCCCACTCCCCCTCCCCCTCCCCCAGGTCCTCAGAGAGGCAACGATGTGTAACAAATGTAAATATAAGGGGTGGGTGTTATTGGGGGTGTGGGGGGCAAGATTGATCAGGGTGCGCATGAGATATGGAAATTCTTTGAAGTTCTGTGTCATTTATAGATCAGTTCCCCTTCCAAGATTCCCTCAGAAGCCTCCGACTTCAAGCAGAGATAACAGTTCTCAGGATGACTTTCCAGCGTGGCTGTACCTCAACGGCATAGACACGCTCAAAAGCAGCCCCAGCCCGGCACATAAACCCGGCACCTTCCCGGGGCCTGGATCACAGCACCGCAGAAAGTGAATAAAAATGTACCGCAAGGAGGTATAGTTCAGAGCAGCCCGGGGTGATGAGAAACTCACTCTGTCTTTAGCAACATGCAGTCCCTCCCATACCATGTTGTGACTGGGGGAGAGAACCAGAAAACTGGAGAGGGAATCAGGGCTGTATCAGGAGGGAACGCATTCCTGTGTAAAGACACTGATAAGGTACACATTTCACAGCTGGCTGGCCTGCCAGGCATCCATCCAGCCAGCAGGTACTGAAAGCAACTGCAGTCACTCTTCATTACCCACCGTCACACCTTTTTTTACACTCTATCAGTTTAATTTGGCACCCTGAGTCTGTTTTATCAGCTCCCAGATGCCTGAATTCAGGCATAAGCTTCCTGCAAAGCCAAACCAGCCTGTGCCAAATGCTCGTATCACGCCATTGCCTTTCAGCAGGCCTTTTTTTTTTTAAAGATGCAGGCAGGACTGATGAAACAGGAGTAAACAATTTGGGGTGGAGAAATTATCCGCCATACAGGATATCATGAAGGCAGCTCTGTGGGTTGAGACTCAGAAGATTGCCAGTTCAAATCCCATGGTCAGCAGAGTGATCCCACCATTGGGGATCACTTGAGCAAGGCCCTTAACCCTAACTGCTCCAGGGACTGGCTGAGCCTACCGTCTCCTCTATGCCAGAAACTGGGATGGCCTCCTGGGATGCTTTTCCAGCTGTCCTGCAGGAGGCCCCACATATATGCTGAGCTCTCATTGGTCGCTTTGCCTTCACTGTCTGGTTAGACTCCTCCAAGAGCATCTCTGCTGTGCTTAGGTCAGTTGGCCAGGTCATGTGATGTGACACTCTGTCCCTTTCCTTCGCAGGCAGGTTGGCGTGTCCAAACTTTTGAATGGTACGGTATGTGTCATGGGGTCCTATCTAAGAATTGAGGGTGATGGGGTCTCTGGAGCACATCGTCTGTGGTCACGCTCTGCGCTGCCTGAGAGCTGGGCTAGGGCCTCTGCCTCTGGGTGCTGTTCTTATTTCCCTCTTATTCCCCCCCCCCCCCCACCCAAAGGACCCGCCGTGTGTCACGCGTTCGTAGAATTAGCTGATTCGGATGCCAGTGTCACCCAACCAAGTCATTTGAACACGACTGCATTTACTGATTACACAATTGCTGTCGTCTGTGGGTAATTGAGGAACGGTGCTGCTCAGACAGGAATTAATAATAAATCGCTTATTAATTTGGGTGTGAAATTAAAATCTGCCTGATGGCGGGCGGCGTGCGGGCTGTGGCGTTTGACTGGAAAGCCCGAGTGCACAGCTGGCTGATTCTCACCCACAGACGGACGCACGTTGTGACAAATCGCCACACAGCCATGAAGCCCACTCCCGATATTTTCTCCAGAGTCATTAGACTCTGGTTAGTCAGCAATTAATGACTAAACGAAATCCTTAAAGTGGATTCTTGAAAGAAATAATACACTAAAGACTGATAGAGGAAAACCAGCTTCGCCTAATTATGCTTGCCATTACCACTGAATTAATTTGCATGCAGTATGCAGATTATGCTAAATGCTAATTAATACAGGAAAACATGATTGACAAGCCCACACAGAGATAATAAGAGCTAATCAATCAAAATGAACATCATTTAAAGAGATATAAATCGCATCTGACTCGGCTCAATTGTTGTCACATATGAACAGATTGAGGCACTAGCCGGAAATCAGTTGTCTTTGGGCTCGAAAAAACGCCTTGTGACATCTGACCCAGCAAGAACAGGATTTCGGTATTCAGTCAGCATGCAGAAATCACATCCTTATGCGGTACTGAATCAAAATCTCAGAGATCTTTATCTTCTAACCCAAAGGTGCTGGACAGTAGGATATGGAATAAGAGATATTTTAAACATTTTGAATAGAGTGTTCTCACTCTCGTTCACTGCTAGAAGAACCCTATCCTCCAGAAAGGTCAGAACAGGTTGTTCCTGAAGATAAAACTTTATTTAATTGCATATGAAGTATCATCTGCTGAGAGACACTGATAGTAAAACAATAAAATAATGCCCCTTTTGGTTTCCCAAAGTCTTAACTGGCACCAGGACATCAAGTCCTAGCCGTGGAATCAAACATCTGGCTCTGCATGTCCTGATTTCACCCTGCGTCATCAAGGGAGGGGCTTGCATTACATTTCATTAACCAATAGCAGTATTCATTGTATGACATCACCACGTTAATTAAAGCCAGTGTTTTCGGTTGAGTGACAAGGTGCACAGAACATAGAAATATGCCCAGAGGTGGGTAATTCAAGTCCAAAGAGTAGAAATCCAGACCAGGATTTTGTTTCACCCAATTAATTGAACACTCTTTGACTGAGACTCTTAATACTCAACTGGTTGGTTGAAACAAAATCCTGGTCTGGATTTTAACTCTTTAGACCTCAATTACCCACCTCTGAATATGCCCATCTGCAAAGGCTGCATGGAGCAATGTAAGGGAGCGTCTTTATTTCATGATGATGATAATAATGACAAGACTCAAACCCACAACCTTCGTAATCACCGGCTTAGCCCAGAGCCACACACCACCCCCAATTGGACAGCTAAATGCCTTGATTTTGAAAAGGAGAAAAAAAGTGAAAGGATGTGATGCGATAATAATATGAACTCATGAAGACTGTAACTGGCTAAAGACGAGAAACACAAACCCCTCCCTTGTTGACCCAAGGACACATTTAACTTGGGAGAATCAGGATGTCTAGCTGGCTCCACTTCCCTCAGTGACAGAATTATGCACAGCCATGCCTTGCCTGTGCCTGCTTTTCCCTGGAGATGGGCTCCTTTCCATGCCCTGGTACCAGCAGGTCTGTCTAATGGTTACCTGTGACCTCTCAGAGAGAGAGAGGCTATCATGTCATTCCTGCCACCTTCAACGGGACCATGTTTCCGAGCTTCCCCGTTCTCATCCAGGACCGGCCCATACTGGAGACCAGATTCCCGTTGTAGATTACACTGCCACGACAGCACCATTCCGGATCCGGCATTAGGCGGAAGCGGAACAAGACTCCGGAAGGGTCCCAGGCGCTAGCTACCTATAAATTTTTTACTCTCGCTACTGAATCCTGTAAAATACCCGTCACTCCCATATTTTAGGTTTCATCATACGTTGAAAGGCATGTGCTGTTTTCTGATGTGTAGCGGGGATCCCCCGGAGCCACTGATGGTAATGAAACGACACCTCGATGCCCCCCCACCCCCACCAGCGAGAGTCCCCGAGAGGCACCGTGCTCTGGCGAGTGAGGACGCAGAGGAGCGCCTGGATCCAGTGAAGGCTCTGTGCCCGCCAGCCGCATTGCCTCCGGCTCGACGGCAGCCATAACGAGATGCGACCTCCAGCGCATCTCCAGCGTATCTCCAGCACCCTCCCAAGGTTCTTTGCGGACCGAGGGGGCGCACGGATGCCGGGAGACACCGGGAGCCCCTCGCAGCTTTGCTGAATTAAACATGGCCTTCTCCCGCAAACGGCCGCCCGTGCAACACCACCGGCGCCAGGCGGCTCGCACTGATCCCGGCCGTTGCGTAACCACGGCAACCGTTTCCTGCAACACAGGGCAAACCAGGAAATGAGATGTATGGGTGCGATTTCACACTGCTGATGTGATTTTTAATCTTTTTTTTTGGCAGGCCATCAGATTCATCACCCGCAATGAATCTTGGCATTTCCCACTCCCCGGTACCCCCCTTTCCGCACAGCATCCCCCTCAAATCCTTACAGGCCTCTATGCGCGGCACTACGGCATGTGCGGTGACAGCACAACTGCAACAGATGCTCAATAACACGCGGAAATGCCGACCTTGCGAGCGCTAACTGGCATATAACAGGCGCAGTGGGGGCAATGCGTGCCTCGCCTCACACGTATGCTTGTTGGCTGATGTCACTCACTGTCATGGGTGGTGGTGGTGACGCCAGCCAGTGAGTGCCTGCTCGCTTCCTGTCGGGGGGCAGGCTAACAACAGGAAAATGTATAGCACTAAAAGCAAGAGCCGCTACAGCTCACCAGCACCCAGAGGTGAGCGGACAGCAAAGTATTCTAGGAAAATCCAGAGAGACAATCGGACAGCCCTGGAAGAACCTCTCTGAAATGTGTGTGGTATGTATGTGGGTGGGGGGGTGCTGACAGTCATTGCACCCTCTTTTTCACCCCCCTTCCTGCTTGCACTTTTCTCTACCGCATCTGTCACCTGCTATTAAGCGATCCCCTCTTCCCCGCCTGCCGTGACCTGCCAGACATTGAGCTAACCGACCACCTCTGCTCACAATACCTTTAAAACAAGCGCTCAGGCCTCTCCAAAAGTGCCGGCCGGCCTCAAATCAATTAGGGTCTAGACAGGCCTGTCTGATATGCTCAGCATTCACATCAGTACAGAGCTGGGAAGTCAGACTCGCTTTGCTGGCCTCACAGGCTCTTAAAATTCCACTTCCTGTGGGAGGCAATAGCTCTTTGTATACCTACACTTCTGCTTCACCAGAATGTGGGGACCATGCCCACTACCACTCACACAGCTCTGTATGCTTCCCCCTTCCAGTGTCTTTGAGGAGAATGCAATCCATTCAGGTCCCCATTCTAGATACTTTCCTTTTTTAGCGGTGGTAACATTCTTTGAGACAAAGTGGTTTCGAATAAATCAGAGGCAGAAGAAGTGCAGGATCCACCGCTGGCAAAACAGCATGACCGGAACAATACTGTAAATCCACCAGAACTGTATCTCCACCGGGACAGTAACTACACCAGAAATTTAACTCCTTCTGGGACAGTAACTTCACCGGGACTGTACTTCCACCAAGACTGTAACTCCACCGGGGAGTGGTGTTAAGGTGGATAGGTAGGGAGGAGGTGAGAAGGAGAAGCAGAAAGGGGGAGACATGTTAGGGAGGAGGCAAGGCGGAGAGGCAGAGAGATGGAGAAGCCTTGCTGTACCAAGTCACTATCAGGACTGCAGAAATACATGGGAGAAATCTGCCCTGCCTGATTACCCTCACACCCTTTAAGGCAGAATGTGTTACCCTGTGTTCTGACTTTTAAAGAATATCCAATGAGGAATGATAAAATAATTATAATATCCATCCATTTTCCATAAGCATTAGGAAATGCAAGGTCGCGATAAGCCTGGGGAGTGTCCCAGGACAGGCTGTTAGCTGAGTGGAAACACAAGCCAAGGGGGATTTAGAGACGGCGAAACACCCTCCGCTCCTCTTTTTAAATGCTGGCACTGCTCCAGAGAACCCGAGGAAAACCCACACAAATCCACAAACCGTGGCACTGCCGTTATATCGGCTGATATTACATTATGTTATGACAGACACACAGGGAAACGCCAGGTCATCACGGCAGTGCGGCACACTGCAAGACTGCAATATTCAGAGCGCGGGGACCAGTAGAGGCTGCTGACAGGGCCTGACTTATCACAGCCGCTTGCTACAATGTATGGCTGTGTGATGCATGGGCTCAGACACTATCATGCTATTTTACAGTCCTCTGCCTTCTATCACACGTGCTGAATGAAAATCATCCCTTTCCTCCCTCTGCCTGCAGTCCAGTGCCTCTCCAGCCCAGACACACTTTGAAGGCTATTTCTTTTTCTTTGTATGGACCCATTCTGATGTACCATTTAAGGCATAGCACAAAATAGAATCTATTGCTGAATTATGCTGCCTCCACCGACTGAGCGGAAAAGCAGTTTTATTTACACCACTAATTCCCGCTAATGGTGCCGCTGCGGTCTCAGTGCCCTCCACCTCGTGCTGTTTAAGAGCTTATAGAGTATGCGGTAAGTGTGGCATCAGAGCCACCACCATCTCTATCTCACAGTATGCTCAGGCCTCTCTAGCTCTCCCGCACAAACAAACTGGCCTCACTTTCAATGAATGAATGAGTAAATGAATGTTGCATTTATAAGGCACCTTTAAAGACACTGTACAAAGCACTTTACACTTTACAGAGGGAACAGGGAGCCACTTCGACCGTCACCACGTGTAGCGCTGGCCTGAATGACGCGACAGCAGCCATTCTGCACCAGTGCACTCACCACATAGGAGCTAAGGTGGTGAAGGGACAGGAGAGAGTTCACCAGTTATATATAGGGGATGATTGGGAGACCAGGATTTGGGGTTCTGGTCAGTGTTTGGACTAGGATTAGCAGATTAGGACCTGTCAATGGGGTTAGGGTTAGGACTGGGATTATGGCTGGGACTAGTTTTTGTCTTAGTACTAGGATTAGGATTATGACTAGGGTAAGGTTTTGGACTCAAGGGCTCAGACTAAGGCTGGAGTTCACGTTAGGACTAGGGTTAGGGTTGGACTAGGGTTTGAGTTGGGTCTACAGTTAAGGTTGGGGTTATTGTGTAGCATTTATGCAGGAGCAAAATACTCTGACTGTCACCCAGATGCACACTCAACAGTTAGCCTGTAAACATTTTTTTGTTGTTGAAATCCATCAGAATCATCATTAAAAGTGGTAATTATAGCCAAGACACTGAATGTGTATTACTTCAGTTGCTATGACAACTCCTGAATCAACTATCAAAAGCTTTCTTGCTGTAAAATTACTTTTTTCTTACTCCACTGAACATCTTTAAAGGATGAAATATCTATCTATTACAGCAATGAAGAACAGTGATATTTAAATAAAGTCCCAAATTCACACAATGGTATGTTGGTGATGAAAGGGACTTTTGCGGGGGAGGCTGATGAAGGAGGTCAATATGACACAGCCGATGCAGGTCATGGGGGATATCGGCAGAAAAATATGCCTCTTAATCCCTTTTCAGGTAGACCTTTACTTTGCAGTGCGCTGTGATTATGGAAGAGTGAAGTCTCAGCTGCAGGCCACAGCAGGCGATCTGTGTGTGCGTGTGTACGCGTGTGTGTGTGCGTGCTTATGTGTGAGTTCATGCACGTGCACGCGTGTGTGTGCAGAATCTGATGGCTCCAGGTCCAGCATTTCACCCAATGGCAGGATGAGGCCTGAAACCTGTCCATCCAGAGAGACCCTACTCACGCTGCCACTCACGCAGAGGCAGTTAAATTATTAAACAAGCGTGCTGATTTTGCCATGGCCAGCACTTACAGCCACCCCCCCCCCAACACAAAGAGCAGCACACAGAGAAATGGGGGGACAGATAAGAACAATGACCCTCTCCTGGGGGAGAGTACATTTCTCATTAGAGGAAATCCAACCTCCTGCCGGTTCTCTGCCTGACCCCCCCTACACGCACTCACGCGCACTCGTTTACCCCATATCACCCCTTCCCCCCACCCCCTTACCTCCATTCAGGCCATCTGTGCAACCCTCTCAAGGACAAATGGATGCTGGAGGCAGGCTGCGTGGGGGGGGGCCTGGGGAGGGAGCAGTCAGAGGGCTTAGGTGCTGTGAATATTCCAGCTCCAAAGTCACCCAGAGTGGGCAGGCCAGTGGGGTATCCATGGATTCACGGCTATAGACTGGAACACACTGCCACAGTCTTCAAAGTCTCGAGAGAGGTCAGAAATAAGCACTCGGCACACCGCAGCCCAGCAATCGCAGCATTTTGGTGTGACTGAGTACGAGGAGGCAGTAAATGAGTGCCCGCCGACTCCGACAGCAGTGATAAACAGGACCAGCATTTTAATTGGATGTGCGTTATCACATTACAGCCCTTACGTCCCATAATTTGTTTGCGTAGCAGATTTACTCCGCTCCGCCATCTATACCTTACACCGTGGTCATGTGGGAGGTCTTTCCACACCAGTTGCCGCCAAAGTGGCGCCACCGCCTGGCTTGTTTGATGCAGTGCAGCCCGAGCGTGAAGCCAGCCTGGGGGTGCGGGGCCTGCTAACAAAGGGCTTGAGGAGCAGCCAGCAGCGAGATGTGAGGGAGGGGGGCGTGAAAGGAGGCCCTCTCTGTTGGCTCGCCCCGAGGACCCTGGGTCCCCCGCAGAGTCGCCAGCCGTGACCCCGGATTTCCCCTCCCCCTCGTTACGGGGGGTTACGGTTAGAAATACCTTAGCTATCACCATTACTGGGGGAAAATGCAAGTCTGGCATCGATTCGCCCAGCCTATGTGACAGATTAGAGAGTAGAGTCAGACAGATAGTCGATAACCAGCTCCACCTGTGTCATTTCAAAATGCTTCCATAATGTAAATAATTTGCTTTTGCTCAAAACATTTGTTATTTTATTTGTGCCACACAAATTCCTTGGACCTGAGTTCTGGCTTGACCGATGTTGCAGCCGACATCGGGTCCGTTTGCAGGCAGGAAGCAGAACGGACAGCCTAGCGGCCGGCGCAGACGCCGCAGCCCCGCGGGCATGTCGATCTCTGCTCGCGGCTGCCGCCCGAACACGCATGCATTGTGGCGAGAAGAATCCCCGACACAGATCTGTTATCTGCTCCGGCCCAGGCGCTGGAACAAAGACCACGAGATCCAGTCATTTCCTGTAAGAGCCTCTTAGCCGGCTCTCCTGGTAGCATATCAGATTTATCTGTGTGAAACACAAGCTTTGTCTCCGTGTTAATGCAACCCCCCCCCCCCACCCCACCCTCACCAAGGAGCTCTTTTTACAAGATGCCCCTTGCGAAATAGACACCCCCCCCCCCCCTCCCCCCCCCCGCCCCCCCCCCATCGTGTTCCCCCGGCCCCCAACTAAAGTGCCCTAGCAAACAACCCGTCGCCGGGCGG
>JAODKM010000031.1:340594-372359 GCA_026780845.1 Petrocephalus sullivani
ACACGCCATATTATGTTGCTAGGGTGTTTTTATGCACAAAATACTGTGATACTGGGATTTCTCGCTTAGCCGGATAATCTGTCAGATTTAAGATACTTGTAGTCCCCGGCATCGCTAAATGGTTTTCTGACTTGCTGTACTGGAACGCGGTGAACTCGTGCGTGACGTCATTCCCAGTTACGAGTTCCGACCTCCGAGGTAACTAGTACGCACCATAAGGAGGACGATCCACCAAAAGGGGGCAGCGGGGAGTGGGGGCTGGCACCCAGGCCCTTTGAAGTTGCCCCCGTCACCTTCACCCACCCCCCCCATCTGTCAGGATGGCCCTGGCCTTCCGAGGATCTGAGGAAATGTGGATCATAGAAACACCTGGGGGGGGGTCGTTAGGGGGGGGTGCCCTGGTGTCAGAGGCGAAAGCATAAGACAGAAATGCCTTTGAAACGTGATCTACCTTCAAGGGCAGCGCGGTGATGAGGGGAATGGGGTCCTCCCACAGCGGCTCGGATCGATTTGGCGCCGTCGATTTGGTTTAAAGGGGAACAGGCCTGGCCCCCTCATCCCCCCCCCCATCCCTCTACTCACAAGAGGCTGAAAATGGGAAGGTGGGGGTTTTACAAGGGGAGGGGTAAAGATAAACATGTCGCGTCCTGTTTGGCCTGTCCTCCCCCCTGGGTAGGGTAGGGGTGTCATTCCTGGGGACTGTAGACTCTGCACCCCCCCCCCGAGCACATGGACACTCCTTGTCCAGACATCTCCCTGACATCGATCCCATCCACGCACAAACTTGCAGCAGGCCGTTTCACAGATAAGTCACCGAGACGAGCTGAACCAGCCAGTCTGTCAACACAGACTCGCCTCTGCCGATCGCATCTTGACGAGGTTCTCTCTCTCAGTTGAGCTGTACGGTGGGGGTGGGGGCGGGGACTGCTTTCACCGAGCGCTCCCCCTCCTCATGCATAAATCAGCACTTTGTCGACGATGATGCAGACATCCCACCCCTAAACGTCCACCGGGGACTGCAGCAAAGGTTAGGAAATATGAACGCGACTTCAACGCTTTCCAAGTGCCGTACCCTCCTCCCTCGTTAACCTGCACACCCCTTACACCGCCCCTCCCGCCCCTGGCCCCCCAGCCCATGGTCTTTCATTGTGCTGTCAGAAACTGCACCAGTAGCAGCACCTTCATTGTCTCCAACCATATACTTAAACTCTCCTTTGAGGGGGAAAGTCTCCTTTTCACCTCCCCGCGTAATGAAAGGCTGCTCCGTGCAGGTTGTCTGCCAGACCGGACGAGAGCAGCAGCCTGCAATTGCTGGTAATTACCGATGTGTCTGGCTTCACTCAGCGATGGCCCCCCGTGCATACTGTGAATTTAATGGAGACGCACGGGCGACGGGGCCCATCTGGGGGGGACTCAGCCGCCGGCCCGTACCGCACCCCTCAGCCGCAACCTCTTCTCAGCCGCATGTGGCTGCCTGTTCCTGCGAGCCAGGTGCCGCAGTCAGCTGATAGCAGTCTCCCGGGAGACGGTGATGCTGGAACGGCACCTGGATCCGCACAATGGAGAGGATACGGGCTGCCCATCATCTGCCAGAGGGAGACGGAGTCACCGCTGAAGGATCGCTGGGTGCCAAGCACGCCATCAACTGAATGAGTCAGCCACAGATCACCGGAGAGCCAGAAACCCGCTCTATCACCAGTAACAGCTGAACACTGCAACCTGGGGGGATTCAACCCCCCACCTCCCAATTTTAGGCCTTCCTCTCACAGGCAAATAAACAAAGACAGTCCTACATTCAGCAAAGATGATTTTAATGGGAGGGGGCTATCAGGTCTCATTTACACACTGAGCCCGCAAGACTCAGCACAACAAATGTTACCCCTGTGCCGGACATATTACCATATTTCCGTCACTCGTCACTGCTCATATCTGCGAGAGGGGAACATTCCCAGGAATCGCGGCCGCGAGCCGCTCGGCGGATAACATCAGCAGAGTTAACACCCTCGACAAAAGACGATTTGCATTTCAAACAGTGTATAATTTGACGCTGAAAGAAAACAACCCAACATGTAGAGACATCCAGCCCTCCCCAAACACAAGCGAGAAAGGCACCAGGCACTGACACAGCGAGATCAGCTCATGTTAAAGAACCTCGTCATGCAGATGGCTTTGCTTTTCTAAGTGGGCTGTGGGAAAAGGGATGGGCAGCTTTAAGCAGAAACTGGGATGGAGTTGGCTTGCATTTCGGACCCAAAGCACTCGCTGAACAGGGGGCATAACGGTTAAGAAACATGACGCTTACCGATCTCTGCTGGTCTGCGTGCACAGTGTTTCTGAGGCTGATCCCCTGAACAAAATGCTTTACCACAAACTGCTTTGATAAAAGATAAAAATAAATAAAGCCATCTGTACAGACTCGCTTCAGACACGGGGGATGGCCAAGGAACATTCCGGAGGCGAGGAGGGCAGGGAACACAAGCAGCATTAGGACAGGTTAGACATAATGACTAACACTCCCATGGAAACCCCAAACGTCATCTTCCTGGAGGCCACGCAAAAGTCTTAAGATGACTTCAAAATGTAAAAATGCACAAAAATAGTGCAGTGGGCCTTCGCTTGGCAGTAAAGAAAAAAAAAAAAAAAAAGCTGTTTACTTTCCAACACCCCCGCATCTACATCTCAAACAGTACCCAGCACCTGGAACTTTTATGAAGTGTTCAACAAAACAAGCCCATTTTACCAGAGGGGGTTATACGCCACTAGCACGGAGCAATCGATACTTATAAAAACCACATTATAGCCAAACTAATGGAACGGGAGAAATGCTTTTTTAACATGTATCTTTATTGACATCTCTCAGCCAAATACGTTTTGTAAAAACACAGGAACTTAAATCATTTATATAAAAAGAAAAAAAATAAAGTGCGCACAAACTTTTTTTAGTTGACAAAAAAGATAAACATTAATGACATCTTTTATATTACAGACGGCATAGTACAGCAGAGTGAAAAACCAGCTTCACATCATTTCTAACAGCAGTACTGCTTTTGTTAATAGAAATATAAGAAAAACTCTCCCTCCTTCTCATTCTCTCTCTCACACACACACACACACACACACACCAGGAGCAGCCCGACAAACATGGATGCTAAGATAATGAAGACACCGTTGTTCCTTTAGCTAGCAATGGACATAGAACTTGACTGCATTCCCTCCCACCTTCCAGAGACACCCCCTCGAATCCCACTGTGGCACCTACTCCCTGCCTGTTGGCATGCCATCGTTCCCTGGAATGTGCTATAGAACAGATTCACTTGGACACAAGGGCTTCGCGGAGCCCAAAACACTGCAGCAACCCACGCCTGCACGTCAAAGTGCTGCCTTTTAGAGACTGCTGAATGAAGCCGGCTGCTGGCTCCCAGTCACTTCAGCCGGACGTTCTCCGCACGTCCGAAGCGCATGTGCCATTGACATCGGGAGGAAAGCGGTGCTTAGTAGGCATTCGAAATTTCCATGAGATGAGCGCTTTGCCAGTAACGAGGGAGGCTACTTGCCCTAGCCAATAGCGCTTCCAAAAACGGATGCCGGCACGCAAATCTTCCAGAGCTGATTCTCGCTCACCGTCTTGATTAAATAACGGGCACAGCTTGGGAGCCTTGCTGGGCTGGCTGGCAGCACGCGGGGGGGGGGGGGGGGGGGAAGCATTTTACAAACAGGAAAGTCCTGCTTCTCTAGTCATTAACTACAAAGAGTGGACCAGGTGTCCATTCCAGGCTTCAACTGGGACAAAACCCCTCGGTTTCAGGCAGGGGGTTAATGAGGCCCAGACAGATATTTAGGCCACCGCGGGAGGTGCACCTCACAGGCCGAGAGCCGAGAGGGAGCGTACAGGCGGACCCCGGGCTGAGGACGGTATGCCTTTGATATCTCCTACCGGTGTAATCAGGCCTGATGGTGGCCCCTATAAAAGCAGAGGGGAGCCTAAAAACAGCATCTAATTAAAAAAGAAAGACCTATTTTCATTATAAATAGAATCGTAGGAGGAGGGGGAACTGGCTGACGTACCCTGCCCCCTCCCCACAAATTATCAAAGCTGGGTGCACGTCATAAATAATCTGCAGCTGTCATCATCAGTGAATGTCTTTTGGCACTACATGTAGCACAGAATATCAGCCCTGCCATACACACACACACATACACACATTTCTGCTCCCTAGAAATGCCATGGTACTTTCTCCACACCAGGCTCTGCATCGATCGCCATTGCTCCCACTACTGCAGTCTACCTCTGGTGCCAGGTGACCCCAGACGAGCCCCAGGGTCCAATCAAAAACAAAGATGCCTGCCTGACCAGACAGCAGCAATGCAAGCATGCCGGTATCCCGGTGACCCTGGCCACATAGCCCACCGTCACGCCCTTCCTCTCTGCGGCGTCCAAACATGATTTTGGGCACTCTCGGCTCACAGGGCTCGCTCCACAGCTTGGCTGAATTAGCAACGGTGCTCGGCCGTGAATCACAAGCGGACGACGGGATGCGCCGGGAAAACTCTCATGGCATTTAAATGCAAAACAGCAAGTTACTCGCCTTCAGAGAGCAAGGCGCTCCCAGCCTCAAGTCCTAAAACAAGGGCTTCCGCAACGACGCCCCCTCTAAGGGGAAAACAGCCTGGAGTGGGAGGAGGCGGCAAGCACCCCACGCCAAAATTTACCCCGAAGTCATCAAGGAGGGGACTTCCAACTGTCATAAGATGCAGCAGCAGACTGGCGTAAGCCCCACCTCACCACACAGGGCCGGCTTCTGCCCCCCGATAACGGGTCAGACGGGAGGAACATGGGCAGGCCCTCGGCAGGCCGAGATTAAATGAAAAGTGGGCCGTCCTACAGCCAGCAACGGCGGCAACCATCCGCCTTGTTCTGGCAAAGGAGGACAAAGAACAGAACCGGGAGGGAGGGGCTTTCAGCAACCCTCTAATCCACAACTGGCAATGATAAAGTCCTAAATAAAATCCACCCCACTCACCACCAACCCCCCAAAAAAAAAGATAAAAAATAAATAAAAATCAGTGCTGGCCATTTCAGTCATATTGCTTTCAAGAATTAATCTGGGGAAAAAATCAGCAAATCATAACAGTTATTTTTAGACACCTAACTCTTTTGTTTTCTCAAAGATTGGGTAGTTAAGCAGTCTTTGCTTTGACATGTGGTTAAACTCTGGCTGTGGAGAGACATTAAATGAGGCCGAGGTTTCCAGGCTACAGTTAAAGACCAACAGTTATTTCCCAGCGCACAATGTGCCATGCAGGGGAGGGGGCTCACACGCTCTCACACTAGTCTGTTGCAGGGCTTGCTGTAGATAAACGACCATCATGACTGTGGCAAAATGTGAACAGACTGAAAAAAAACACTACTTAAATCCCCACATTACATTACAACAGAAAACTCAAATGTGACACTTAAAAAAAAAATTTTGCCATACAAAAGACAGCCTATTGGGAATGTTACCAAATATTGCCGTAACCCTGCCCCCTACCGCAAATATGTACCTAACTTCATTCACAAAACACCAGGTTCCTACAAACTGTGATATCATAAGGCTGGAAATACAATCATATTACTCAAAAGGTAAAATTTTGGTTTTGGTTGCCTTCTCTAACTGCAGACAGGGGATAACAGGATTCCTCACCACCAGAGAATTTATCCCAATAAATCCAATGCATTTCGTTTCCCCTACCAGACCTGTGGGTTAAGGCCTCTTTGTGTGCGCAGAGATTCCCTTCACATAAGGCTTTGACGATAGCAACCCACGGAAACGACACAATAAGGCTACTGTTGATCTCTTGTAAATCCAAGAGTCCCTTTGTCTCTGTGTAATACAGACAGAGCCATTGTCACCCACATCTGTGCTCTGCCATTTACATCATTTACATCTGCACACAACCCCACCAGCTGATGTGTGACCCCAGCGCTTTCCAGTCTGCATATAATTAAACTCATTTTAAGGCTTAATTAAAACGGTATTAAGAGCCCAAACAATTTAGCTCCAGAACGGATTTAAATTAAGGAATGTTTTAAAATGACGGCAAAACCACTTATTTTGTTCATGAGAGGTAGGTGATAGGATTAATCCTGAGGTGAAATGAAATCTCATACGGGTGGGTTAAACAAGCTCGGATTATCTTAATACTGTTTTTTAAAGGGTGGGAAAATTAAGTTTGCTTTTTCTTTTTCTTCGGCGCTTTATCTGCGATATAAGTTGCTTTCCCCCCTCATCTCTCAGGAGCGGCCATAGCGCTCCTTGCAGTACAATATGTGTCTGTGCAGCCGGTCTATGCGGGTCTGCAGGGTGGCCGCGTGCTCCTCGGACAGGAAGCCCAGCTCGCGGGCCAGCGGCTCGCGCCGCCGGTACAGCTGGCGCAGGCGCGCGGGCGCGTCCCGCAGCCGGTGCAGCTGCAGCAGGCGGCGCGCGGTGCGCCTGCGGAACACGCAGACGGAGCGCAGCAGCGCGTCGTGGTAGCGCTCCCACATCTGCAGCACCCGGTAGCCGTGCACCAGGCCGGCCTCGTTGTCGAGCAGCAGCAGCGCGCCGTCCGGCGTCCGCTGCAGGTTGCTGGTGTCGCGCTCCATCACGCGCGGGTCCCACTGCAGGCTGAACAGGTTGCTGACCAGCCTGTCGAAGTTGGCCGTCAGGTAGTCGAAGACGATCAGGTCGCTCCACTGCACCAGCTCCAGCAGCTCGCCCGGCGTCTTGTTGGCCAGCTGCTCCCGGACGGGCTGCAAGCCCCCGCCGTCCTGCCGGAGCGGCGCCGGAGTCACCACCCCCGTCAGGTTGGCCACCCACTCGGTGAGCGAGACCACCGCCTTCCAGGACCACTGCAAGCCGCCGACGGTGTCCCTGACGGCCGCCCACTGGCGGCTGCCGGGGCTGAGCTGCGAGAGGGCGATGGGCGGCAGGCTGCTCATGCCCAGCAGGGCGGCCAGGTAGTAGGAGAGCGTCTCTCCCTGCACCTGCTCCTCGGTGATGCCGTAGCGCACGCACGCCCGGGAGCCGTCCGCGAAGGTGGCCAGCCGGTTCGAAGCCCTGCCGCAGCCGGGCGCCAGCGACACCACCTGGCCGAGCCGGGCTCTCTCGCTCCAGCGGCGGGCGTGCTCCTCGCTGAAGCCCCGCGGCAGCAGCGCCTCCAGCCGCTCGCTCCAGAACACGCCGTCCTCCAGCAGCCGCTCCAGCTTGGGGTCCAGCGCCGGCCCCTCACGCCAAGCCGGGCCGGGCTCCCTGCTCCCGGGGAAGCGGGTCCGGGCGGCGGCGGCGCTGCGGTTCAGGACGCCGGCGAGCGGAGGCACCGCCAGGAGCGCACGGAAAGTTTTGGGCGAGCGACGCGGGGGCGAGGCGGCCGGAGCCGGAGCCGCCGCCGCTCGGTAGGCGGCCGTCCCGTCCCCCAGTCTGGCCCAGACGTAGAGGACGGAGGCGCCGGCGCAGAGCGACAGCAGGGCGAGCAGGCAGGCGGCGGAAGCGCGCATGGCTGGCCGGAGCCCGCAGCCGATCGGCGGCGTGCCGGGACCCGGCGAGACGGACGCGGCCCCAGGCGGCTTCTGCGAATCTCCGGGGCTGGCTGGGCGGAGCCCGTGGCATCCCGGTCCCCGCGGGAAGCGCGGCGTGGCGTGTCGCTCCGCGCGGCCGGACTCTCCGCTGCTCTCGGCCGGATGCCTCCCGAGTCTCTGCGCTCTACCGCGCGATGCGCGCGGCTCCCACTCGCCGACGCCGGGTGCCCGGTCACGTGGCGCGGGCCGGGGCGCCGGTGGGCGTGTCCGAAGCATGCGCACCCGCGCCCCCTCGAGACGACCCGCGCGGCTCCGCGGAAAACCTGCGCAGAATCAATCTGAATAACTTATATTCAGTGGATGAACTTCCCGCAGCAATTTCCAAATCCCTAACCCCCTCGTATTAGACTGTTTGCTCAATAAACGAAAATTGAGCAAAATTAATTAAAATAAACAGTGCTCTGTGTAAATATCCATATTAATTACGTACTATAACTGTTTTCAGGACATTGAACATATAATAGGGTATAGTCATCGGAATGAATGAGGTGCTAAATCGTAAGTAAATATTTTCAATTTAACGGGATAAACCAGAATTTCCATGTGGGAGGAAGAACAAACGAGGGTCCCGTTTTTGCACTTAATGGAGCCCAGTGATGTCTAAGGCTCTGCCCCTCCCTCTGATCCTTCCCTAGCCTCCCCCGTAGCGGCAGTGGTAATGCTCTCCATTATCCATCAATTACACAAAAACCAAAAAAAAAAATGAAAAACAAGCACAGCTCCCCGAACCCCTCATACATTAAGCCAAGTAAGAGGCCAGCTCTGAATTAAAGTTTTCAATCAAGTTAATTGGGTCATTTTTACAGTAAATTGCTGTGCCGAACCGCCTGAATCCAGCAGCTGTACGGGGAAGATGAATCCTCAGTTACTATGAAAGAATTGACATGCTTTCTACTCTCTCTCTCACTCTCTCTCCCTCTCTCTCACACACACACACACACGCGCACACACACACTCACACTCACACACCACAGAGGAAGTCCATTGTGTTCTCCAGCCTGCTGGCCTTTAATTACTCTCCAGTGTCTGGTACCACCCTGAGAGAATGAGCATGATGTCCCATGTTTGAGGGCACTGCTGGATTTCGGGTCGGGCGACATGGGCTTGCTTGTGACATTTGCCTGATCGGTTTTCTGTCGCTCATTTGCACGCCACGTTAATGAAATCATGTCACAGTGTGGATCAATTAACCGTGATCAGTGGGCGCCCTGATTTTAGTTTGTGCCCTAGGCAGGCTGCTTCTCAGAAATATGAGATGGGGGGGGGACCACAGCTTGCCACACTGGAAGCCCCAGGTAGGGGGGCAGGCAGTCTATCCAACATCACAGCTCTAGCTTTGTACCAAATATATGCAATCAGTAAAACCAGTTATAAATGTATCGTATTTTAATTGGTTCTTTGCAATTTTCTTAATAAAGAGGCATGAGTGCGAAACGAGTGGGGGGGGGGGGTGCTAAAGGCTGAGTGTCAGGGCACCGTACAGGCTAAAGCCACCACCGGCAGAGAGGTTGGGTGCTGTATGTGACACTGTGGGAAGTTGGGGTTAATCGATATCACAGTAAATCTTTATATTAAGCTACTCGTGGAGTATGTGTCCTGTTTACCCCAGCTACGGTCTGCATATGCATCAAACCTATCCCTCAGTCTATTTCGAGGCCTCCTAGCCAAATTCCTCAGCCATTCCTATTGTGAAATGAGCCACCAAAAGGTCGGTAACCATCCCTTGCCCCTCCGACAGTTGATACCAGCCAGACTGCAGCTGTTCGGGTCGGTTTTCTCCCATCTGCCCGGGCACACACAGACCGCGCTGTCACCCCCTAAAGGTTAGCGCTTTCAAAACTGCATACCGACTCTCCCGATGAGCCGAATAATGAGTCTGCAGGCAGACCGTCAGCACTGAGAGGATCTGGTGCTTTCACTGCTGTTTGTGTGTGTGGGTAAATGAGGGAGGACACATCGAGATAGACAGGTCGGAGGGGATAGGTTTGATACATATGCAGACTGCGGCTTGCTCCTTACATTTGGCTCTTCAGATGGCGCACATTTGTGTCTATGTGTGAGACAGAGTGGGCGTGTGTGAAAGGCACTGGCAATGTGTGTATGCCTGTGTGGGACGCAGACGGGTTGTGTGTGTCTGTGTGGGAGGCAGACAGGTTGTGTGTGTGTGTGTGTGACAGAGGCACAGGAGCTGCATGAGTATGCTTGAATGTGAGAAGAAGTGTTTTTTTTTTTTTAAACGTGGGTGCCGCTAAGGGACACCGGAAGAGCACGGTCATGTTAGACGGCCGGGGAGAGGATGATGGATCTGTGCCTCTCCATAAACCTAGGCTGAATACTGAATTACACGGAGGTGGAAACACCGATCCTGTTAACAGGGAGGCTGCCATCTGCTCCATCTTCTTTAAGCATAGCATTTCTCTGTGAATAACACCATTAAGGGGGCCAGGAGGGGGACTCGCATACGTGTGAGGATTTTATGGCGCAGAATCGGAGTTGACGCCTCCCAGGACTACAGAGACACGCAGTCCGCATATGATGTTACGGATCAGCAGATGGTAAGTGGAATAAGGTGTCTACCTGATGAACACAGTCACTAGATCCAGTGACCACACATACATTTGTTAAATGTAATCTCATGGCCAGTTTATAAGGCAGAAAAGCTGGGTTGGTCCTGCATCCAGCCCAATTTCTGCGAATGGACCTGAACCCAGGGAGCCTGGTTCTGCTTCTGGGTAGTGACAATATCGGCATGTTTTACGATGTTCCTGTGTCACCTTGCAGTGGTGCCAAAGTACGCTGGGTGATTTCTCGCAGGCCATGAGCGCGCTGGTTCTAGACCCGGTTTTGGCTTTGTGCTGAGTGCGGAGCGGGTAGGTGAGAAAATGCTCTAGGATTTTATTTATTTTAGCAACGCAGCTTGGTCACGACACTGAGGTGAATTTAATTTAATAGCAATTTTACAAGCCTGCCTTTGCCAATTTTCTGAGGCCCACAATCCCTGCTGATAAGAAGTCCCAGGATTTTCTGAAACGATTAATAGCGTTTAACTTTAGCTTAGCTCAGATGGGGTAATTACTCTCCGCAGCACGGCGAAGCAGTGCTTAGTTTGATATTGTTGTCCTCTTCCTACTGCGCAGAACCCGCCACTGGATCTGACTGTGCAGCTACCAGAAGCAGTGCCCCATCTGGCCCCTCGATTCTCTGTGCCTCATTACACACCTGTCACTTCATATCCTTCTCGTGCAAATGGATGTCGGTACCTGAATTTTCCTCTTAATTGGCATTTTTGGCTTAAATTGTTTTATTTGAAATGTGTTAACTGGTCCGAAAGACATCCAGGCTGCACTGGACTTTCATACACCAACCCCTGGCCTTACATTCCCTGATACCCCCGCGGGTGTAATCTGTCCTGGCTTTCTGGGTCGGACTCCTTGATAGGATTAGCATTGCTGTCCACTGATCTTCTACTCCGTCCCAGTCACCAAAGACTGGCTCAGGACATCGTAGCCCCGGAAGCTCTAGGTAGGGGGACAGCGATGCATGAAATGCAAGTCAAAGCAGAAGACGAGAACAACCGGGCCCTGGAGTGCTGTATCTCCTGTTAGATTTGGTGGGGGAAGGGCCTCTCCTGGCAGGTGTGTTTGAATTGTGAACCCCCCCCCACCCCACCAATGGTCAACATGGTGCATGCCACTGTCAATGCCGCGTGCCCCACTGAGCTGCACTTAGCCAGGAGGTCAGAGGTCCTGCCGTCATGTGGATCATGTGACCGAAATAGATTGAATGACTCTGGGCTGGAGCCTCTTGTTGAAGGTATGGTGGGGGTTAAGAAAACGACAGGTCGTTGTTTAAAATCCCACACGATCACAGCCCTGCTGTTACCCCCACCACTAGTGGGACAGAGCAGTTGAAAGGTTGAAAGCACCCCCACCAAATGTGAAGTCAGTGGTGTAGTGGGGGGCGGGCAGAGCCAGCCCAAGGCATAAGCGAACTAAGCGGCCGCTTGGGACCCACGCCACCAGGGGGCCCCCATGAGTGCTTGAAATGTCAAGATATCTTGATTTAGGTGGTGGGAGTGGGGGGGGGGGGCAAATAAAATTCTGCTTAGGGCCTCATAAAGGTTCGGGCCGGCCCTGGGGGGGGTTAAGTCTGACCCCCTAATCAGATACGCTATCGTACAAAAAGCCATATATGGGATTGACTCAAAACCATAATCGGTGGTATCACTTGGCCTTCTCTCCAACTGCCTGCACCTCATTTTTCCTGCTTATTTAAATTTTTTCTTTAACTAATTTGAGAGCTAAGACCCAATAGCCAGTGGGCATTCACTCCCGGGACACAGCTGCCCCCGGCCATCTAATTAGTCAACAGTTAGAATTATTACCCACATTTGAGTCCTGTAGAGCGCTGCTAACGAAGGTAGAAGCTGGAATGGTTTTGCATCACGAAAATACGGCAAAATCGATTGGGTATTAACAAAAGAGGCTCCCCCCCAACCACTCCTGGTGCTTTTTTCCACGCCTGAGCAGTGACTGAGAGGTAACCCTGTGGCAGCCCACCGCAACTGACAGATTGCGTCCCGCGAGAGCGGCTTGTAACAAGGAGTGCTGTCAGAAGGCACATTACTGCATTTAAGCAAGAGTAATCGTCACCATTAGAGGAAAAGGCACTGCAGCTGAATTATTTAATGCCTTGGCTTGTGGGAGCAGATTACCGGAGAGCGTGTATCCCGTGCCGTCCCGAGATGCTGTCTGCCTCCTACTGTATGGCTGCCTCCTTGTGAGCAAGGTGCCTGTTTGCTTGTTTGCTTCCTCGCTTCCCTGTACTCAATCTTTCCCGGTGCAGATGTTGTTAGTGAGACAGTGCTGGCTGAAGCAGGGGGGCCGTTGCGCAAATATTATGCCTGCATGTGATGCTTCTCCATGGAGTCATTTCAAACATTTCAGGAAAAGCTTTGACCTTGTTAGACACTAATGACATTTGTAATTGTAGCTTGTTTGTGGCTATATCGCCCTCCAGTGGCAAAGCTTTGTTAATACAGGCTCTGGGAATTTTGATGTACAGTAAATGTACTGTACGGAGATACTGGCTAGCATGGTGACTGTCGACGACAGGATTGTGGGTTTGATTCCACCCCTGTCTTTGTGTGTGTGTGTGTGTGTGTGTGTGTGTGTGTATTTTGCTGGTTTCCTTTATGTATTCCAGTCTCCTCCTGCAGTCTCAAGACATGTAGCTAGGCTAACTAGGGGTATGGCTTATCAGCTTAGGACTCTGCAACTCTAATCAGATTGTTGGTTGTTGGTTCAAATCCTGTCATTGGCAAAATAATTTCACGGTTGGACCCTTGAGCAAACCCCTTAGCTTCTAGTTTCTCTATAGCAGAGGTAGGTAATCTTATCCTGAATGGGCCGGTGTCTATGCAAGTTTTTGGGAAAAACCTTTACATCAGCTGTTCAAACTCAGATGTGAGAACTCTTTAGCCAATTAGTTCTCTAATTAGGGAGTTGCAGTGAAAACGTGCACACACCCACACAATGGCCCTTTCTAGGTATAATTGCCCACCCCTGCTCTAGAAACTGGCCCACACTTTAGATAAAAGCACCTGCACCATAAATGCAGTGGCCTGCCCCACATCTTTAAATTGCCCGTAGTATGAGTGTGGGTGTCAGTGTGTCCTGTGACGGGCTGGAATCGGTCCCAGATTATACCCTGCTTTGTGCTGCCTGCAGTATGCTGCAGCAGCATCGTCCAGCATGGACGGAAGGTTGCGTGTGTAGTTCTGCATACTACATTAAACATAACCATATCATACATTTGAGTTCCATGGGTTTGTTCCATTTGGTGTGAACGAGATAATCTAAGTCCACTATGGCAGATTTAAGGCTGAAAAAGCACCACCTTCTCATAATTATAGCCACGACAATCCACAGTAATTCTACAGGCTCTCACGTTTCCCCCCTCAGTCTCATTTAAATGAAACTGATGCAGAAAGAGAAATTATTTTATGTAACATCCATCCATCCATCTTCTAAGAGTTGATCCAGCAAAAAGTTGTTGTGGCCTGGAGCCACAGAGTCTCCAGTGGCACAGGGCATAAAGCTGGCTACCCCTTGCATGGAATTAAGTTAATTTTATGTTTTCTGCAAACTTCTAATTAAAGGGTCATATGTAATGTTTGCATAGTATTAATGAGTGCCAGGCTGCTCAAAGAAAACTGATCTTGTACACTTCTCTGTTCACTTAACAGAAATTAATAGATTCATACCAACCTCTGGTTCTAAATAAAATTATTGTCTTTAAATAACAGATTATACCTTGTTCTTGAACGTTATTTAAATTATCGTAATTCTGCAGTACACATTTTCACCACACGAGGGAAGCACAGTTTAGGGTTCATAAGATGCCTCTGTCACAGCTTTCCAGGCTGGGCAGACTCCAGCTATAGGAAATGTATTCAGTAGCCTTGAGCCCCCAAATTACCATAGAGGAAGTGAAATGATCATCAGTTTCCTTGGTACTTGTGGGGAGGCCCCCCAAGTAAAAGCTTTGCCTAAGGCCCCTGATAAGGTAATGCTGGCCCTGTTTCCAGATGACTGAAATGTCGATACTGGACGTATTACGAATGCACTGTGTATTTCATGAATACTTGAGTAACTGCATTTCAGAAAACAAACTCATCTAGATATGCAGTCATGTGGCTCCCTACCAACCTACAGGGCTGGATATCTCAAACTGAGACACACCGATGGGACATTTTCATGCATTATGAGAAATAATCCCAAATAAGGAAAAATTTCCGCTTTAGAGCATCCATCTGAAGCTGCTCATATGGACTCCCATGGTCTAATCTTCACATCAGGGTTTTATCTAAATGTAACTCAAACTATGCCGTCCACCACCCAAGACTTTTTGTCAGGCAAGCCCATTCTTCCTTATTCAGGCATTATCCTCCTCAGCCTTTGTACACCTTATGCCTCAACATATTCATTTTCCCCACCCAGACCAGCATATCTCAAGGCCCCCATATTTTTCTGCACTCAGACCAGTATCCTTCTACATTTTGTTTTTTTTTTTTGGTTGTACACCCTTCATTTCTCCAGTGCTAGATAGATAGACAGATAAATCAGCATGTAAAGCCCAAAATAAGATGGCAGATTCTTTTCTGCCTGCGACTTTCACGGTCTGCGATTCCGCCTCCACTCTGGATGCTGGTGTTTGGCAAATACGGTCAGCTCTATTCCCAAGTGCTACATGCCCGTTTGTGTGGATCTGACACCAGAATATCTAAAATCTACAACACCAGGCAATTCATCCTTAGCACCAAGCAACATGCTGCTTTGCAGAGTTTTTTTCTGCTCTGTCCTGCGCTGAAGATTTTGCACGACTGACGCTTGTGGTGTCTCCCCTCTCCCGAGAGATTAAAAGCGGTTGAGGTGTGTAATTATCGAGTATGAGCGTGTGTTACTGCTATCGCACTCCTCTGGTTGCATAGAAGAGCTCTGTCCGAGCGAGAGCCAGGGCTGGAGCTCTTCCTCCTCTCACGGACTTCCACTCTTGCTTATACCATCCTTACCAGAAAGGGTTGCCTCGGCCATCACATAGGACTCTAAGTACCTGTCCTGTTCCTTGGTCATGGCCAAGCATCTCCCAAACCTGAGTGGCGGCCGCTTAGATCAAGCCGAAGGTGAATGGCGGCCCCTCTGTCTGCTTTGTTCATCTTCTGTCTGAATCCCCAGCAACATGAATGCTGACGATTTCAATGACACCAGGTGGAGTCATTCAGCCACAACCTGAGAATTACCTCAGAGACTTCTTCAACAAACATAATTCTGTACACACGGAATGTATGGCCCAGCCCTAAAAAACGATCTGAGATGGAAACTTAGTACAGTAGGACGCGATGATGGCAGTCCAATCATTTCAGCAGTAAAAGCCTGTGGCTTCTATTAATAGGCTAGCAGTAAGTTACTGACCGTCTGCTTTTCTGGAGGAGGAAGTGTTGGCAGGATTTAGCACCCCCCACCCCCATTCAGGAAATGCACACAAACCCACACACAATATTCCTCTTTGAGAATTCCCCAAACAATGGTATGGGCTCCTTTTCTACTGCAAGTGAAGTCTGTAAATGTATAAAGGAGGAAGAGAAGAACGAAAGAAAAAAGCACAAACGACACAAAGTCGGTAGCCATGGTGAAGCAAAACAAACGTCTGCCGGCTTCATCCCCGCTGGCAGCTTTCCATCGGAACCTTCGGAAACATGCACTGGCTCCCAGGTTTTGACCCAGATCAAAATAAAGCTGAGTGGAAAATAACGTTAAAGTACCCCACTGCACTGAGAGCACCAGCATGGCGGCTGTGCTGTGGATGGGGGTGACTAGACTACCTCCTCATTAGTGCTCTGGCCAGTGACTTCTGCCAAATCAGCCCCACAAACACAGACACGAGCCTGACGATATCCCACTTCCAGAAGTGCAGCCAGAATGTGTGCACTCCTGAGGAGTGTACAGGATGTCCATGCAAAGGCCCCGGGACCATTGCTGGCTCTAAAGACCTTCTTCCTTCAGTGTTACTATGGAGGCTTCAGCAGAAGGATGAGATGTTTACCAACATGCTCACCGGGGCTCGTTCTCCTGCTGGAAAACTTATTTGACAGCACAGCCATAAAGAAAAAGAAATAGAAACCAAGTCACTCCTGGGAGGGGGCTGTAATTATACCCTGCGCTTTGGAAAAATAAATGGTCTAAATGAACGTGTCGATGGTCACTTCAGCTGGGACACTAAATGATTAATTAATTATTTAGTCCAGCTACACATTACGTATGTAGAGCAGGAGCGTTGCAGTCTTCCTGAGCACCGCGGTGCGGCCTGTAGCCTGGTTTTTGTCTTCATCGCTTGGGTGGAGGGACAAAGCTTCATTGAGGGCTTGTAATGCTGCAAATACTTATGCAGTTACACATAAAACTACATTAGATCCAGATCCCTTAATGCAGCGGCAATGCGCTGCATGCATCAGGCTAGCTGTCAAGTTCATGGAGACCCCCCCCCCCCCCAACCACCAAAACCCCACCCAGCTGGAATTTGGATTTGCCCTGTGTCAAAAGCAAAAACAACTATGGTAACCTAAATGACAATAAACACTGACTATTCCCCCTGTGACTAGGCCACCTCTATGGGTATGCCCCCCGCTGAGTAAAAAGTGTTTCCATTGCTCATAAGTAAAAGAGGAGGAAACAGATTCAAGCACATTTTGCTTCAAAACAGATTCAAGCACATTTCTCTTTTCTTCGAGTCAACATACAGTGGCAGAGGGGGTGGGGAAGGCCTTAAATACTCAGAGCTGGAAAAGAGATGCTCCACCCCAGATTTAAACCAAATGTGAGCTTTTGTGTACACGCTGCAGGTGGTGCTTCCCTGCGGCCAGAAAGACCCCTGTGGCCTGGATACATGCGGCAAGTCGGCCTACCGCTGTTGTAACTGGCCCTCCAGATCCTGCAGACTGGCACTGGGTCTGAGTTGACATCCGAGCCGATCCCACATGTTAGGTTGGGGAAAGATCGGGGGACCTGGCTGGCCACAGGAGGACCTCAACGCAGACAGTCCATAGACACATGTGCTCGAACTTTCTATCTGCTAGTGATGAGTCCTGCCCACTAAGCGGTGCAGTCTGTTCCTGACATACAGATGACTGACCAGTGGCTGGGGGGTTAGGAACAGACACTCAGGGACCAGGAAACATGCTGCTTTTTACGGGCAGTGCTTTGAAGGAAGGAACAGCCATGTGCACCATTTAGAATAGTCCTTAAGCTGGGAGCAGAGAAGTGTCTTATAGGGGAACGTGACACGCGCTGCATTACAGTGGCACGATGGAGTTCCATTCGCGATCCTACGGGCAGACGCCGATTGCCCGCCGACCGCGCCATTCGCGATCCTACGGGCAGACGCCGATTGCCCGCCGACCGCGCCATTCGCAATCCTAAGACTAGGTCCCTCCTCTAAAACTATGTGCGTCTTATGGTCCGAAAAATACGGTATTTTTCCCTAAACATCACTGGACTACACTTCTGTGTTAGGCAACAGCACAACTTACTGGTCACACTGTGTAGGTGCAGAACAGAAATAAAAAAAATACACACAATAAGACTACCTTACCGTAGAAATATTTCGAGTGTGTACATCCACACTCACTTTCAGGTAGCTCTCTGCTGATGGCAGTCCTGTGTGTGATTTTCTTTGCTAACATCATAATGAGGATTTATTGTAAGGCACAGGGGTGCTGTCACTATTCACTGGCATGCTAATCCTACTTCTCTGCTCCCAGCTTTTTAAGGACTATTCGAAATTGTGCACATGGCTGTTCCTTCCTTCAAAGCACTGGCCGTAAAAAGCAGCATGTTTCCTGGTCCCTGAGTGTCTGTTCCTAACCCACCAGCCACTGGTCAGTCATCTGTCTGTCAGGAACAGGCTGCACCGCTTAGTGGGCTGGGCTCATCACTAGCAGATAGAAAGTTCAAACCTTGGGTGACGTCCTGCTATTGTAGAGTAGGAGCTTCCAACCTTCTGATGTCTGATGTAATTAGCAGCTATGCCTTTGGGAAACACACCCTGGTACCAGGGTTACTAACTTTGGTCAGCACACTACAAGTCTGCACACTCATGTACGCACATTTACATGTATGTAAAAGTTTTATTACCTTGTAAACAGTGTGTAGGGTTGCAAACTACTCCAGCGCTATTGATGTTGCTAATTCTAGGTTTATAGTGGAATAATGTAGATTTGCCATGAGATTGCATGCATGAGTGTTAGAGTCTCAGAGCTTTTCAGGCGAGCCAGTGTTTCTCACGGAGAGGCATCTGAGCAAACAGAGCGGGCGTGCCGAAAGGGTGATGCCGGGTGGCTTCCCTGTGTTCTTTGGAAAAAACGCCCCCATGTTTGTTTCATGGCCCAGAAACCCGAAACCTCGTTGTTCTTGGAAGGAGATATTCGATCCGTTTCATTTTCATGCTCTCTGGGGGTACCATTTGCATAGATTGCCAATTTCAGGTTGTAACGGGTTCAGATATCTCATCCTGTGTTTTAATAATAATAATTTTTTTTTTATAAACAACTGTGATGCCGCGATATGAATGATACGGGAGCAGCAGCATGTGGCGGGAGACGAGGCAGAGGATGGGAAGCCCACATCTGACAGTCAATCCAATTCCACGGCTCTCGCTGGTGTCGCTTCACCCAAAAACACTGTGTTGAGGCTGAGGGCTTCCTAATAAGCGGTGAGGAGGACGTTTGGGGCGCTAACAGGCTGTGTGGAAAAAAAAAATACGGGGCCATCCAGAGCTGGAAAACAGAAGCGACAAAACAGCTGTGTGGAAAAGCGTCCTCTCAGCATGCCAGGATCTAACGACAACACCAGGAACATGGGAGCGAGCTGTGGTGGGTAGGTGGGGGGTGCCAGTGTCCTTCACAAGGCATGGGAGGGGGGGGCAGGTTAAGGGGCGTGCCCGCCATCAAAGCGCGGCTTCATTCACAAGCAGTTACGTCACCCCCGGGCGGCTGCCGGCGTGCTTTTGGAAGGCCGTCCTGTGTGGATCTCCCGGTGAGGCTAGGCTGTAACTTGAGGCCAGGAAAGCGATAGAGAGAGCAAGAGAGAGAGAGAGAGAAAGAGAGAGGGAGGGAGGCAGGGAGGGAGGGAGAGAGAGAGAGGGGGAGAGGGAGGGAGAGACGGAGAGAGTTATGTCAAACCAACTGAGCTCAGAAAGTAAACAGAGCTCGAGACTGAAGCATGCTTTCCGCGGGACGCCAGCTGGTCGCTCTCCGCAGGGGGACACGTGCGTCCCCTCGCTCCGGCGCCCTCTGGCATCTCCTCCTCCTGGTCTACGTCGCCCAAGGAACAGCGTGGCCACGCGGTAAGAGCCCGACCGGCCGCCTCGGCTTCCTATCTCTCCGTCTCCGTGGGTCTATCCCGGCCCTCTGTTAGAGAGTGGCAGCATCAGCATTCCTCTGCCCTTAAAGAGCACGGAAAGATTCCCCCTGGCATGACTCCCCACTTCACTCTGCTGCTCAGTTTCCTGCTCCAAATGATGGAAAGGAAACTCCAGTAGAGCTCCTTAGGTGCTGCTGTCTTTGAAGGATGAAACATCAAGGTATCTCCTGTCTGGAAAGTTTAAGTGTTTTGGTCTGCTTCTTTAGCTCTAATCTGCCCTAGAGGCTTTCTCTGAAACCTGCCGAGTCAAAAGGTAACCACTTCATTCCTTTTCAATGCCAATATACAGTATGTGCTGTATATTTAATCCCGGGGGTCCTTGACATGCATTCAATGGCTTTTCCTTTTATGCTTTGCGTTCATTCAACACCTCCACAGCTGTGACAGTCTGTTTTCCTTGTGATTCTCCTCTGTGGACAGATGTAAGGGTAACTATCTGGTCAGACAACTCTCAGTATAACATGGCACAAAAACTGAAATGGCCAGCTATAGCCTAAGAGCCTGCACCAGTGCACCACGCTGAGGTGTTCCTACTGACAGAGAGCAGTCCTTTTTGGGACTTTAGGTTTCATTTGACCAATGCAGGTGATGCAGAGAAACAGCTAGGACACTGACCCAAATGTGGAAGGTGGAGAAGACCAGGGAAGTACTTGTAGACAGTGAAACCCATGTTCCTCAGCGATTGTCATAATACATGTTCCAGAAGCACAGTGGTGTTTGCCATATGGCAGAATCACTGTCACAAAAAAGAAATCCAGGAGACACAAGGTTGGCACGACTAAGACTTTCCTTTTTTGAAAAATGTTGCTTTCTTCCACAACAGGTCATGATGAAGTCAGTTGGGCAACAGCACAAAGATTATGTAATCTGGTTGTTTCTAGGCAAAGTGCTGTCAACAGTAGATCTAACAGAAAGTGTGCCTATGCAGAACTGAAAGCAGAGTGTGCAGAAATGATTAATCAGCATTTTCCCTAATACCTCCTGTCTGATCAAAAAATTCCTCACCAGTTCTGTAACTGCCTCACACTGTCCCTGCTAACTCTTGGTTTTCCCATCACACAAGCTTCCTCGAGAGCTGTCCGCACATCTTCTGTCTTTGCCAGAGGAGAGGTTAACTTGTTAGTGCAGTGTTCCCAAACCTGATCCTCAGGGACTACCCCACAGCTCAGGTTTTTACTTTCACAGCTTTCTGCAAGGAGTTTGGATGGAACAAAAATGTAGACTGCCTGGCAGGCTTCTGGGAGGGAGAAAAAGGTGGACTGTCTGGCAGGGCACTATTAGGGAGCAAAAAGGTGTACTGTCTGGCAGGGTACTGGGAAGGAGCAAAAAGGTGGACTGTCTGGCAGGGCACTGGGAGAGAGCAAAAAGGTGGACTGTCTGGCAGGGCACTGGGAGGGAGTAAAAAGGTGGACTGTCTGGCAGGGCACTGGGAGAGAGCAAAAAGGTGGACTGTCCGGCAGGACACTGGGAGGGGGAAAAAAGGTGGACTGTCTGGCAGGGTACTGGGAGGGAGCAAAAAGGTGGACTGTCTGGCAGGGCACTGGGAGGGAGCAAAAAGGTGGACTGTCTGGCAGGGCACTGGGAGGGAGCATAAAGGTGGACTGTCTGGCAGGGCACTGGGAGAGAGCAAAAAGGTGGAATGTCTGGCAGGGCACTGGGAGGGAGCAAAAAGGTGGAATGTCTGGCAGGGCACTGGGAGGGAGCAAAAATGTGGACTGTCTGGCAGGGAGCAATCCCCAAGGACAAGATTGGGGAACCCTGTGTTAGTTTGTCTGGATGGGGGCAGGGGGTGTTAGTGTGTCACGGGGGTGGGACAGGGGGTTGGTACCAGCGGTAACTCTTCTGAAGTGAAAAAAACTGAAGCCCAGTGTTGCCAACTTATTGCTTATACTTATAACACCTAGCGACAAATCTAGCAGCATTTCTGACAGACCTTAGCTTCTTTCTGTACAACGTTGTTGTCAATATGGAGGTGAGCTGAACTCCCTGCTACTGCGCCAGGTGTCCTGCCGAGTTGTGCTGCCTTGTCGAACCATGCTACCGTAGCGCGAACCGACAGTTATGGCTATCGGTCAGTGCTATGTTAGGGAACAAAGCTACAACAAGACTGCACTCGCTTGCCCTGACCGATTTCGATAGGTAGCGTGGTTCGTCAGAACACCAGCCGCGCCTCCCAGAGGGAGCGATCCCTGGGGCAGCCCGGTTGCGGAGCTGATCTCTCTGACAGACAGGTGTGAAAATGATCTGCGCACAAACTAGCCAGAAACCTTTTTATCCATTTATTCCTATCCATTTATTATTAACAGTTAATAACATATCCTATGCATTTGCTACATCGGCCAAGCTTTGTTCTTTTGCAAATTTTTTGCAATTTTAGATGGTTTTGTGTGTATGTATATAGCCTGTGATTTTCAAGTGATCTTTCCAGTACAGTGGTAAAAATTATTAATGAACATAAATAGAATAGATGATAATAAGTGAAATACTTCAAGCTGCGTTAAAATGAAGTAGCCTATATGAGTGTTAGGCACAGAGTAGGAGAAAAGCGAGCACAATGTGGTGACACTTGAGTGTACGTGAACGTTACGTGATGACGCAACTGACATGCAAATTACCGCATGATGTCATCTAGCAATATCTAGCGACTTTCTGGGTATAGTTCAGTGACTTCTTGTGGGAAATAGTTGGCAACACTGCTGAGGCCACATACGAAGGAGACAACACAGTCAATCAGCCGCACTCAGAAGACTGCTGTACAATTATTACATTACATGCACAAAGGAATTGAGGTGATGATAGAGCTACATGGATTTTTTTATTGCTAGCATATGGTGTTTGGCAGCTGCTTCAGTGTTAGTTTTTTTTTCTGGATGAGCCCTCTTTTTTGGATGCACACCCACACAGGATGCCCTCTGGAGCCCGCAGGAGCCCATGGGAGCCCATGGGAGCTGCCCTTTTCACTGATGTTAAGGCTGGCATAGTCTGCCTTCTTCTAAAAATCCGTGCAATGAGTCTTGGGATAGGTTGGGCTGAAAAGGATCCATTGGGTGGATCCTTCATGGCTCAGGGAAATTAGGAGCCATTTTTAGGCCGCATTTGAAGGAGCCTTCAAAATGGGACTAGGCCGCAGTGACGCATCCGGTTTTCAAATGCAACCTTGAAATGGGAAACAGCTATTGTGGGGTTTCCAGTTCGAAAACCACTATTGTTACCTTTGAGAGCTATCTAGCTGTAGAAACTGTAAGTGGTGAGGTGCATGAACTGCTTTCAGCAAAAATAATGTAGCTGCCCGGGATGTAAGTGATACAAAATCGCGTCATGTAACGTGATCTGATTCAGATGTGCCGGCTCCTAAATCAGACTGGGTAAGTGATGCGCTGTGCAGCTGTATGGAAGCCCCAAGGCAAAGCCCAGAAGACACCCTACAGGAGCCTGGAGAGCGGCTGGCCTGCACTAAGCCTCAGGGTACAAGATCCATTGATCACAGATGCTCTGAATCTAGGTTGGGTTATCTAGATAGAAGGTGTGACTAATCTCAGCGTGGCTCTTTTATTAATTTTGGCTGAGCGAGGGGATTGCTGCACAAATGACCAAAGAAAATAAGATGCTAGATTGTGACTACGTGTACAGATGGCCGAGTTGGTTGGAGGGGACTGAGATCCCTGCAGGGTGTCCCAGAAAAATATGTACTTCTACGGGGGAATAGTACTGGTAACACTGTGTACGGAGGGCAGAATGCACGGATTCGCTCTGCCAGGGGGCATCCCTTTCCACCTTGTGACCGGACTCTTTCCACCACAGACTGTTGCGTTTTCTGTTCCGTTACCTCCTTCAAAAATTCGACATCTGGAATGGAAAAAGCAGATACTAATTGCATGAGGCCAGCAAGCCACAGAAACCACAGAAGACCTGTGTTGGGAGAAGCACATAGACTGGAAGAAAACCATGTTTGTTACTGCCACTCGCACAGTTACCTTGGAATACACACGTTGCGTGCCAAGAATGTCAGAGTGCAGGTTCGCCGTTCTTACTGGTAAAAGGAGCCCAAACCAGCATGGAATAAACCAGTGAAAAGTGACTTTTAAGTGTTGTTCCACTGTGTGTATGTGTGTTTTTTAATTTGGGCTAATGATAAACTGAAAAGATAAGAGCTGTAATGGCTGCAGATCATCAGAGAACAAAATGTTTGCCAAGCCTGCTACCCCAGGAGGAGTAAACAAAGTCCAGACCAGTTTTTGGGCTCAGCGCCTTCAAATTACAGGCACATGTGTGCCAACGATTCACGCTTTTATCCTACATGGGTCTGCTGACTACCTATTTACGTATGTGTAAAACAAAGAATCCAAACTGAGAGGGGTGGGAGAGACTTCCAGAGAAGCTGAGGCTTCCAGTACTTTGATGTACAAGCGATAATGACAAACAAGAAACTCAGTCCCACACCCATCAATGGAATGTGCCACATGCCCCTTGGAGACCGTATAATAAACACAACACAAGCTCATCTCTCGATCTGAAGCGACTCGCTTGGCTTCCAGCTTTACACTGCACCTGCCTGTGGCTACGGGGACTTCTCCGAATTCAGGGGTAATGGGAGAATCGGGAGACCTGGAGGTGCTCTGCAGAGATCTGTATGGGTCGCTCTCTAGAGATCTGAAAGTCACAAGGCAGGGCATTATGGGGGGGGGGGGGTGTTAATGGCACATTAACATGGTCAGAGGCCCCCCTATGTTATGTATATTGGGGACAGTGGTGATGGTGCAAGTTATTGACTGGGGGTTAGAGGAGTGTGGGTGGGGGTAAAAGCTGTCGACCGGGGAGGGGTATAAAATTTGGGGGCCCCTTTTTAGCAGAGGACCCCTGGAACTTTTATCAACTGGAACTGTCGCATGCATCAGGATTGGGAAGGACCTGACACAGATCCTCACACAGCCAGAATGAATCAGAATTCCTCTCTTCCCTCCGCCCTTCAAAAGAAATGCATTCATATTTGGCACCGTATTTATAATTAAGTGATTGTGATGCGGTGGTGTGACAGAATATCCTCCATCGAGACAGCTGAGCTGCAAGCTTTTGGCCGCATTATCCAATGTGTAATTCGTTAGACTCCCTGCCATGTTACATCAGAGTCAGCACATTAACAGCATCAAATTCTAGGAATGAGCTTAAAAGTGCTGGAAGGTTTAAGTGGATTATCGGGAACGATAAACGCAGTGATGGAACGGCACCATTACATCAGCTGAAAAGGGCATAAACTCATTCCTTTAGAATGATTCATTATGTTTCTGCAGATTCCTTTAGAATCTGCCAGATTCTCATGTTGCTGGAGCTGTCACATGCACCACCTAGTATCTTACCAAGCTGTCCCTCCTTGGTGAATTCCTGTAGTGTCCAGTGTGGCAGCAAGCAGACCCTACTGGGGATGGAAGCTGTCCTTCCAGGCATTCGTCATGTCTAAGGCTCATGCGGGCCTTAGGGGCTAGACCGCATAACTGCAGAGAAGCTAGTTGCATTCATTGCCACAGAAAACCATTATGGAAATTGTAAACACTGGCAGTTTACCCTGAATAAAGGCGTATAATTGACTCCAGTTCCCTCATTGTGCCTATAGGATAGTAAACTTTTTTTTACCTCAAAATAAGCAAACAATGCCTTATTGTCACTTCATTTGCACTGGGTAGGTTTGTGGATCCTGATGTTTGTCTGAAAGAGAACTGCATGAAATAGTTTGAAGGAGTTCCTGTGGGAAACACATCCCTAGAGAAAAAGAAAATCTAGGATGAGATCCGAATGTCTCCATCGGAAGCAAATGAGGAGACTTCAGCCCCGTATCACCCACCTTAGTGACAGCTAAACTTCCCAGGACTTGGTAGAGGAGCTACAAAGTTCTACACAAATCAATTCTGCCGCATACAGAAAATGGCCTCTATTTGTGAAGGGCACCTCTCTGCCCTTAGTGGGGAGGAGTGTGCCTCCGAGAGAGAGCTATTTATTTAGCTTTTACAATAATAAAATGTAAATATGTACTTTGCTTGTCCTTTAACAATTAAATCAGGAGCATTTTCTTCACAATAAACAAATACTGTTTTCATCTATAAAAAAAAATTCTTGAGGGAATCGCAAATATCTGGATGAAGACGAGGGGTGTATTTTATTATAGTGTTATTGCTTAAAATGTTCTGAAAATCACAGATACTCACTGCACCATGTCATGATATTCTCCAGCTGGTCGTGCACACGTTGCAAAACATCCATTAATCACGCTGTGATTCACCATGGAGGCTGGTGAGTGGGCAGATGGGGTGGGGGACTCAATCAGACACAACACTCAGCTGATGGGATTTCCAAGGAAAAATACTACCAACCTCAAGAATGAAAAGACATTTTGCCCACAAAGTGTGGAGACCTTTGGCAGAAGACAGAAGTAGGATGACCTCGTCTCACCCCTCATGCCATGCACTGAAGAGCAATCAGTGGTTCTCAGGGACTGGAGAGCCCGACCCAAGCCTACGAAGCGGTGAGCAAGCCTGTGGTGGACAGGAATGTTCAGAACTCCCCAGACAGAGGAGGCTCTTGGAGTGGCTTGAAACTGCTTTTGTTTTGCTTTTATTCCCATTTCTGCGCCACACTCCTGTCTTCCTTCTTCGGAATTACATAATCACCGGCACCGAGACAAAGACTCTCTCCAAGAACTCGTTGACCACCGCGCCTACCCGCACCCCACTGGCGGTTTTTCCAGCGAGTTCCTCAGACGTGAGGAGGCTGGGGTAAACACTCTCATGTTAATCAGAGGTCAACCCCCCCCCCCACCCAACCCCTCAACGGCAGGAACAAGAACAGGTCAACGACCGTCCAGAACTTCATGAGAGTGCCATCAGCATGCAAACATTACATGATAGGAAAAAGCAATTAAAGCTGAACTTCTTGGAAATGAGTGGCCTGACTAGTAAATAAATTACTACTAAGAAACAAGCACAGTGATTAAGAAGGAGTCCAGCTGAAATCCACAAGGACAGATACTGGGGCTCCCAAGGCCACATCAACCTTGCCTGCTTTCCTCCTCCATGTCCTCCAGTCCTTGTGTCAATGCTCAGCTGTTCCCCAGGTACCGCTTGCAGGCCGAGGCTCTTTAACGGGGGGCACTGTCGGTTGCTGTGTGGGGGAGCCCACTTTTGCTGAATGCTACCTCTGTCTGTCAGACTACAGATTCTGGTACGACAACTGCCCCGGCTCTGAATGGAGCGTCATGTGCCAAGGTTGCTGCGAGTACGACCTCATCCGCTGCAAGTGCCCCACCCAGGGGACACCGGTAGGCTATGCCGTGCCCTGCTGCCGCAACGCTGTCAACGAGTGCGACCCCTGCATCATCCATCCAGGTAAGGGTGCCCTCGCCTGTCATCTAGCCTTGTAGCAGGAAATGCATCCACTCAATCCTTAACTGCTTATGCAATACAAGATGCTGACAAAAGGAAAAACACAGGGGATCATTTGGACTGGATGCCAGTCCTTCATGGGTTACACACGTACATGCTATGAGCAATTTAAAGAGTATCACCTAACAACATAGGTTTAGGAGGGAAACTGGGCAAACACAGGAAGAACATACACACTCCACACACACCAATCCGGAGTGAGGAGTATGTTACATTGGTGAGATTATAGGTGATGTAGATCATGTTACTCTATACCTCCAGGTTTCACTCGGTTTTACAACCTACTTAAAAATGAGTAATAATAATAAACATGTGATTCCACTTTCTGGGAAGGAGTACATGTTCGGGACCAAGTGTGAAGCTGTGAATTTGTTTTATAGACCTGATAGGTTTGGTCGTAAATCAGGGACTCGTTGTCTCCATGGAGACCTGCCCCTGACAGTCACGGTATTCACGCCGACACGTGGGGGACGCGAGACTTTGGGCAGGCAGCCTTGGTCCTGTGAGTCTGAGTGAAAATCCAGGCCCCCGTAGCCCTCGGGCCTTCTGGGTTTCGCGAGCCTTTCCATACTCAATGTGAATTCCCCCCCATCCTTCCTGGAAGGTAAAACTGATGACTTTCCCAGGTCAGATGACAGGGCTTACCGGTACAGACAAAGTCTGTGTTTGTGCACATGTATTGCGGGGGGGGGGGCTAAAATTCTTTAAAAAAAAAAGAGAAGGCTAAAAGTAGATGCAATCAATCAAATGTTTCATTCAGGTTGTGGGGAAGAATCGCATCCCTGCAATAACCACCCTTCTTCGTCCTCTTGCCCTCTTCATCACCATATCCAGCTCTCACCCTCACCTCTCTCTTGCTTTTCCTTGGCCCCCCCCCCCCCCCCCCCCCCACGAGAATGTTTTCGTTCCAACCCTACCTTATTCAGGCTTGGATGGTCCTTAATCGGCTACAGCTGGTTACAGACTGGACGCGGCACGCGCTGTGTGCCCCATTCAGAAAAACAGCGGCGTCCGCTCAGCTCGCCGTGGTCTGCAAAACTCGCTCCTGCCATTTCGGCCCGCAGTCAGTAACAACGATGTATATCTCACACGCAAAAAGATGGTATGCTTGTGTCATGTATCTCTGGGTATTTGGACATGGACAATAAAAGTTTTTTCTCCATTTAGATTTCTGTACCCGGTTCAGTGCCTCGTTTCTATTGATCGTGCGACAATGCGTCACAGTGGTCAAAGTCCCCCTGCACTGTCCCGGGCCCCTGTCCCCCTGCACTGTCCCGGGGCCCCTTTCCCCCTGCACTGTCCGGGGCCCCTGTCCCCCTGCACTGTCCCAAGGCCCCTCTCCCCCTGCACTGTCCCAAGGCCCCTCTCCCCCTGCACTGTCCCGGGCCCCTGGCCCCTGGCCCCTGCACTGTCCTGGCGCCCCTCTCCCCCTGCACTGTCCTGGGCCCCTGTCCTCCTACTCCCTGTGTCTGTGACATATGAGCCCACAGCCTTACGACGTTACACTGTTTACCATTCTCTCTCAGCCATAAGGCCTAATATACGGATTCCTGTAAATCAGCCATAGTCAGGCCCTGAGCTACAGCCCATAAAATTCACACAAATGTGTTAAAATTGCCCGGACTGCACCGCAGAGGAAACGTCTCGAAATTACCGGCCCGCTATTCATAGCGCCCTCAGAGGCTGACAGAAGCGACCCGTCCAATAAGTCATTAACTGCTTTATTAGTATTTCTCACTTTTATCAAGGCTATAGGTTTTATATGTAAAACACTATTTTATATTGAAACATTGTGTGATTTAACGATTCACAGATAAAGACTGTGTTTCCTAATCTCTGTATGAGTTACAGGTAGTTTTTCGGAGAAGCTGAAATGTGTGGCCGTGCATTAATGACCCGGAGGCAGGTACAGCCAGGCCAGATATCATAGCAGTTAGGCCTCTCTGCCTGAATGTATTACCTAGGTTACCTAGTAAACTTTAAAAGCGTATTTCTGGCATTGGCAAAGTGTCATTTTCTCAATTTTTTGGCTCTTATAATTGTATCACAATAGATTGGGTTAATTTGATACGACCTCTACAGAAAAATCGGGTCCAGGGGTTAGTGCTGCTGCCGTACATCTCAGGGACCAGGGTTTGAGTCTCTGCCCAGTTTCCATGTGCGTGGCGTTTGCATGTTCTCCCTATGTCATCCTGGGTTGTTTCCCACCGTGTGCCTGTAGCTTCTGGGATAGGCTCCGGGACCCAGATGAGTGGATGTACTGGTCATTTTCTGGCAGGACATGAACCGTTTGTTTTTTACGGATTTTTTTCTTACATTGTATCGCAAAGACATTATAACGGGATTTATGGAGTTTTACTGCCATCTACTGGTCGAAATGTATGTGCGCGTTAATAAAAAGACGATTAGTAATCGTTTATTGTCCCTATAGGAAATTGCACAGTTAGACACGGTTTGTTCCGCAGGTTCTCCTTGAGTGTGCCAGCTTTCTCCAGGTACTCTGGTCATTCTCTCGATGAGCTTCAGGAGGTAGTCACCTGAAATGGTTTTCCAACAGTCTTGAAGGAGTTCCTAGAGTGCCAAGAGTGTGCAAAGCAGTAATCAGAGCAAAGGGTGGCTATTTTGAAGAAACTAGAATATAAAACATGTTTTCAGTTTCATGTTTCCCTATTTTTTTTGTTAGGTACATAACTCCACATGTGTTCATTCAGAATTTTGATGCCTTCAGTGAGAATCTAATGGTCATGAAAATAAAGACAACACATTGAATGAGAAGGTGTCCAAACTTTTGGCCTGTACTGTACGTGATGCAGGGCAACCTCTGCAGTGCCAACACGGAACACCTACGTGATGCAGGGCGCCCTTGCAGTGTCGACACGGAACACCTACGTGATGCGGGGCGCCCTCTGCAGTGCCAACACGGAACACCTATGTGATGCAGGGCGCCCTCTGCAGTACCGACATGGAACACCTACGCGATGCAGGGTACCCTCTGCAGTACCGACACGGAACACCTACGCGATGCAGGGTACCCTCTACAGTACCGACACCGAACACCTACGCGATGCAGGGTACCCTCTGCAGTGCCGACACCGAACACCTACCTGATGTAAGACACCCTCTGCAATACTGCTGAGCTCTGCAGTGACATGCACACATATACACACTATTCGGACACCTGGCTATTATACCTGCAGGAACTATTATGACATCTCATTCTAAATCCACAGGCATTAATATAGATTTGGTCCCCATTTTGCAGCTATAACAGCTGCCAGCCTTCTGGGAAGGCTTTCCACAAGATTTTGGAGTGTGTCTGTCGGAATTTTTCCCTATGGTCCAGAAGAGCATTTGTGAGGTCAGACACTGGTGTTGCTCAAACCCTGGCTTCTGGGGTTTGTGGGGTTGAGGTCAGGGCTCTGTGTGGGCCAGTCAAGTTCCTCCACACAAAACTCACCCAACCATGTCTTTATGGACCTTGCTTTGTGCACTGGAGCACAGTCATGCAGGAAAATGACCTTCCCCAAACTGTTCCCACAGTGTTGGAAGCATAGAATTGTCCAAAATGTCTCAGTATGCTGAAGCATTAAGAGTTCCCTGCACTGGAACTAAGGGGCCAAGCCCAACCCCTGAAAAACAACTCCATACCATTCTGTCTCCTCCACCAAACTTTACCCTTTGCAGAATGCAGTCAGCCAGGTAATATTCTCCTGGCATCTGCCAAAGCCAGACTCATCCATCAGACTGCCAGACAGAGAAGCACGATTCATCACTCCACAGAACATGTTTCCATTGTTTCAGAGACCAGTGGTGTGCTTCACACCACTCCATTCGACGCTCGGTGACGAGAGGCTTGCTTGAGGCTGCTTGGCCATGGAAGCCCATTCCACGAAGCTCCCAGTGCCCAGTTGTGCTGCAGTTAATGCCAGAGGAAGCTTGGAACTCTGTAGTCATTGAATCAGCAGACCGTTGGTGACTCTTACGCACTATGCACCTCACCACTGTGTGACCCCGTTTCTGTTGTTCCTAAATGCTTCTTTTTTTCAATAATACCTGTGGAATCGACTGTAGAATATCTAGCAGGGAAGAAATTTCACAAACTGACTTATTACAAAGTTGGCACCCTATGGTAGGACGCTTGAATCCAGCCAAACACTCAGCTTCAGCTAGCACTGGGTACAGTTAGGCCAGTGACTCCGTGAAGCTCCAGGCTTCCACACCACACCCACGAGTCTGATTTATTAGTATCTTTATTACCTGCACTTAGCTGGTGGTTGAACGCTTAATTCACACAGCCACATACCAAATTTACAGGTGTAACCGCCCCCCGAAACGTGAGCAGGCAGAAAAATAACAAGTCTGACCCCCCCTCCTACTTGGAGGCTTAATCGTCCTGTGGGTAGCGCCTGCAGCCGAAAGATGGCGCCATGGCACCGCTTTTCTTTCGGTATGAGCGTCCCATCGTTCTCATTCCCAGACAGACCATATGGAAGGAGTTATCCGAGAAAATATCGTGCCACGTAGCAAACTTTCTCTCCCGTGAAAATATCACGGCTGTGATCACCAAGACCAAGATTATCCAGGGGATTTTTTGACGCCCGCCTTTAATAATATTAAGAACATAAGAACATAAGAACTATACAAACGAGAGGAGGCCATTCGGCCCATCAAGCTCGCTTGGGTAGAACTTAACTAATAGCTCAGAGTTGTTAAAATCTTATCTAGCTCTGATTTAAAGGAACCTAAGGATTTAGCTTGCA
>JAODKM010000032.1:0-18566 GCA_026780845.1 Petrocephalus sullivani
GGGGAGACACACCACATACCCACAGCGATTCGGGGGGAGACACACCACACACCCCCAGCGACTCGGGGGGAGACACATCACACACCCCCAGCAACTCGGGGGGAAACACACAACACACCCCCAGTGACTCAGGGGGAGACACACCACACACCCCCAGCAGCTCGGGGGGAGACACACCACATACCCCCAGCGACTCTGGGGGAGACACACCTCACACCCCCAGCGACTCTGGGGGAGACACACCACACACTGAGTGAGTGTGATCACTGTATCCCGACTGGGCTGACCCCAGCCCCATGTTCCAGCCTCGTGTCCCAGCCAGAGTGTCCCCAGTCCTGAGGCCTCTACTTCCTGGGAAAGGCTCCAGACTCACCGTGACCTTGACGTCGAGTACTTAATGTTAGAAGCTGGATGTATGGATGGATCTGTGCCAAGCACCCAACATAACACTGGAATGAAGTTTAGTGCCAAGTCTTCCCACTGAAAACATCCTCTGCTGGCTGTCTGTCATTCTCCACTGCAACACAGGCGTGTGCTTAATGCTCACATTTCACCTGTCTTCTCTAAGGTCTGAAGTCCCTCCTGTCTCCTGTCTCCACACTTCAAGTCCGCTCTTTCCCTGCAGCTCACTCCTCCAGTGCCAGAGCCCCCAGACGTAGCCAGAATAAAGGGACCAGGCATGCTTCATTATATGCTGTTTGTCACATTATTCCCCAAGCGCCTGTCACCTCCCTTGCAACTGTGGCATGAGATTTTCACCATGTTCCTCCAAACACGTGACAGTAAAACCTGTGGATGTCCTGTGTATATGTGTGTATGTAAACCTGAAACATCACCCCCCCGGCGCTCTGCGGTCCCAGTCTAACTTCATTTTCTAGAATATTTACTTGCCTCCATTTTCTGATCCCTGGGATAGACTCAGCATGAAACGACACTGAATCAACCCCCCAGTATGTGGCTCAGCAGGTTAGGATGCTGTGCCTGCCGTCAGAAGGTTGTGGGTTTATATCCCAAGGTTGGCATAATGATTTCAGCGTTTGGCCCTCAGGCAAGGCCATTAACTGTCTGACACTCTTTTCTCGATCATACATCACTCTGAATAAAAACATTTGCAAAATGCAAATAATGAATATCTCCATCTTCTCTTTTCCTTCTCTAGTCTTAACACTCACATTTCAACTTAGAACTGTACAGAAGGCGGATTTCACAGCTGTCCTCTGTCTCATTGTCTTTTCCAGGCCCCGAGATCCTCATATTCTGGGTTTTGTTTCTAAATATTTCTTGGTTCAGAAACACTGAGACTGTCCAGACTTGAGTCAAGCAAATGTCTAAAAATAGTCCTGTCAAAAATGTCATTGTATGTCCTCTGCTTCTGTATAATTCAGACCTCATTTGCTTGTCTCTTGCATCTTATTAATTACCCAGATATGATGTTTCCCCTTAGAACTGCTCAGCTTACACCGCATGCATTCTAATTCTAATACATTTCCATTAAAGGTGTTTTTTTCATATTTTACAGCAGTGTTTCTCAAACCAGTTCTCAGGGACGCAAACCCCCAGACAGTCCATGTTTTTGCTCTCTCCCAGCAAAGGAGCAAAAATGTGAACTGTCTGGCTGGGAGGGAGCAAAAAAGTGGACTGTCTGGGGGTTTCTGGACCGGGTTGAGAAACGCCGTTTTACAGTTTTAGTCAAGGGAGACAAAAAAATTTCTTTGCCGGACTGCATTCTTTTGAAGTTTTTTTGTTTGTTTGTTTTGTTTTACAGACAGACGTCCAAATTGAACAACCAATACATAACATGCAGGAGTCTGACTGCAGGCTTGACCTGAAAATGACCTGTATATACAGAAAGAGCAGGCTTCAGAGCTGAATACAAACAAAACAAAACAAAAGTCAAACAAAACTGAAACATCTCTCAATAATCACACAACACTGGCGTTCCCTATTGCTTTAACTAAAGTAATTCAAGCTGAAAATCTTCCACTTGCCAAACACCTGTAATTTTCAGTTTCATTATTTCCACTTTTTAGATTTGTTTTTGCATTTCAGTTTCGTTCCATGTTGTTCCAAAACAAACAGCACTGATTAGAGTCATAGTGAAGATGGAAATGTTCCCTCCATCCAGCTGTTGTGACATCCGTATATGTTTTGCTCAAAGCCAGTTTTGTCCACCATCGGTTCATTCAGACAGCTTCAAAGAGCACCGGTGAAATAAATTGGTCACGTTTTCTTGGTTTTACAGCCAAAACTCGGTGCTTCCTTAAGGATGTGGATCTGGTGAGGCTGTGTAAGATACACAGGAATGTGCACATGCTCGTGCACACACACGCACGCACACACACATACATACACACACGCGTACACGTCTGCATTCACATCTCTGGGGGGGGGGGTCTCAAATCATTTTATTGGGAAAAATCCTAGCCCTAACAATGACGGCCTTAATCATAAGTAACCAAACAAATTACAAGACTTTTGGCATTTAAAAAATTTTGATTGCAGTCACAGATTTTTATAAAACTGATTTTCTTCTAGCGGGAACCGGGGGTCCTCGCAACGTTAAAATAACAGGTTTTTATCACATTGTGAGGACATCTGGTCCCAATGATGTAATATATAAATGACCCACACACACACACACACACACACCATACAGGACAGCTGAGTGTTTACATACAAAACAGTCCCACTAGGAAACTGCCCTGCATTACATGTGATATATGAACAAACATAACCAAGTAGCCTGTATGTAACGGCACGGCTGAGTGAAACACTGTAGCATATGAAATGAGAGTCTTCCGCTTTTTGGTAATGCTGTCTGTCTGTCTCCATGTTCAGGGCCTCAGGTGTTCGCTAAAACATGGAGAAATGTTAGGTGTGGGTCATTTGCTTGAGAAAATGCCGGTCAGGGTCCTAGTTTGACTTCATTTATCCAAAAGACGAAACTGAAAGCAGATACAGAGAATCCCCCCCCCGAGCCAATCGGTAACCCCAGTCATGCTGCTAGTTATGGTCTTTAAACCGCCGGCTGGAGTGTAGTTTTTTGTAGAAAGGGTCTTGGTCAGTCTGGGCCTGACCACCGTCCCGCTCTGCCGCTGACAGGTGGGCCTTGCGGCGCAGGGTGGAGTCGCGGCCACGGCTGTCCAGCGGGAGCTCGGGGTGGGGGGGCGTCAGGGATTCCTGGTCAGCCTCGCCGATGGACGAGCCCGGGGACAAGCTCTTGGCGGGGCGATAGCCGCGGGTACAGTCCCGGCCAAGGTCGTTGAGCTCGTAGGACTCCAGTGCACTGCCGTTAGTGGCACCCTTCCACTCCCAGGGGCCGCCGTTCCCCGAGGACATGTGGACTACAGGGTGGTGGGGAGCGTGGGCGTCCACGGTGATGATGCTGGAGCTGTCGCGGTCGGAGGGCGGCCGGTACAGGGGCGAGTCAGTGCTCGCGGTGGAGGAGGTGCAGGAGGACGAGCTCTCTGAGGATTTGGGCGTCACCATGATGGGGCCGTGCTGCTTGGACATGGCGATGACCTGCATGATGCGGGGCTGGTTGGGGGGGCGCACTGGCCCCGTCGCCGTGATGCCACTCTTCTCAGCAATGGACAGCCACTTCGCCCGAGTGCTGGCACTCTTGGGCGACACCGGTGGGGGACCCGTGGACTCTTCTGGAATGTGTACCAGCTGCGGGGCTCCCGGCCGGGGTGGCATCACCACCCTGGCACCACCCGTGGAGACCCGACTGGCCTGCACGCCGGGGTACAGCGCGGAGGGAGCGGCGAGCTCCTCGTCGCCGCCCGACTCCCCAATGTCGGAGGTCTCCTCCTCACTACCGTCTGGCTCCTCGTCCCCCCGCAGGCCCCCCCGTAGCTCCACAGACTTTTGTTTCCACTCGGACACCAGCTGCTTGGAGCGCAGTGGGTCTAGTGGCACGTGCATGCTGGTGTGGCGCCTCGCCATCTCCTCCACGCCGGTGTTGTTGGTGCGCGGCAGCGTGTTGCTGAAGGTCACCATAGTCTCCTTGCCCATGGGGCTGCGGGGGGCCAGAAGCTCCACGTCGACACTGGCCCGCTTCAGGCTGCCCAGGGAGGCCTTTTCGCGCTGCACCTGCCTGTTCAGGCCGTCCAGTCGCTGTGAGGCTGACAGCTCATCGTTGCTCTCCGATGTGGGACCCTTGTGGTAGACAGAGTCGTGGCCCCGCTGTGTCAGGGCCCGCAGTGCGTCTTTCCGGGGGGCCGGGGGCGGCCGGGGCACCACGTTCTCTGAGGATTTGAAGTTGGCCACAGCGTGGAAGGCCTGCAGACAAGGAAGAAGACCTCAGAGGTTGGCTACAGGCCTCCAGCACCACCTCCATTCTCCTCTGACTAACCCAGGGCACTTCTAGGATTTTAGGAAGGTGGGATGCATACAGAGAGGCCAACCTTATCATTAGCCAATTATATGTTTTTAATCGGTGAGTGACAGGGCAGGGGCCAATCAGCCCCTGGTCCAATCACAGGTCAGTTATCAAATTATCTGAACATGAGCAGAAAATCACACACCTGCACACAGGGGTGTACCTTGGGCCTGCCCCCCTTCCCCCGCCTAGTACATGCCATGGAGCCCCTGTAATGTGCTGGGCCCCTGGAAAGGACCGGGTATCCATGGGGGAGGGGGGGAGGGGGTTGAAGGACATGCTTTAATCAACCATTAAGGATTATTATCTGGGTGAGGGACAGCAAGGGCCAGGGTGGAACAGGGTGGAACAGAAAGGGACAGGGGGACAGGCCCCCTCCCTACTTTAGTTCATTTGTGTCTCTAAGGAGCCCCAAAACCCCCATCCCTCCCACAGCCCCCCGGGTCTCAGGGAGCCCAGAACAGCTACTTCACACTAATAGACACTGAACCTCACCTCTCTTCTGATGGCAGCACTTTTATATAAACCACATATTTCCCCAGCCCAGCCATCCCACGCAAGGTCGCTGGCTCACTGGAACATCTCTGAATCGGCTTATTATCGCTCCCGACACTCCGGGAAAAAGCACCTCCAAATTGTCCAAGTTTACATTCGCATGAAAGCAAGCTATGCTAATTAAACCTGCCGAATGCCGGAAATCAATAACCCCAGCCCCCGCGCAGATGCCGCTTGCGATCAAAAATGCGCTATGCGGTGATAACAGGAAGATGCGAGGCCAGGATGGAGCCGTGCTCGCCGGACGCTGCTATCATATGCTCTCCGGCGTGTGCAGCCGATGTAATTATCGGACCGGCTGGGCGCTCCAGTTTCATACCCCACCCTCAGAAAGGACACACCATTTCTCCCCACTGTTCATCCATCGCCTGGGATAGGGGACTTAATAAAAGGCAGACAGAGTGATCTGGTGTAGAAATACAGCACAGGCACCAGATGGGGGGGGGGGGAACATAGGAGATGCAAATGCTTCAGGACTGGTGGAATATGAGAGAACCTCTTCCTGACAGAGAAAAACAAAGGGGCTGAGTGTTTCCTCAAAGGGCCAAGAGCATCCCAAAGGGGCCAAGTGTGACACCAGAGGGACACAGTGTGTCCCGAAAGGGTCAAGAGTATCCCAAATGGGCCAAGCGCATCCCCAAAGGGACCAAGAGCATCCCAAAGGGGCCAGGCGTGTCTCCAAAGCTTCTCAGCGTGACCCCAAAGGAACCAAGTGTTTCCTGAATGGGCCAAGAGCATCCCAAATGGGCCAAGCATGTCCACAAAGGGGCCAAGCCCACCCCCAAAGGGTCTGAACGTTCCAAAGGGGCCAGCAGGTCCTCCACGGGGCTCAGCATGTTCCCAAAAGGGTCAAGTACATCCCAAAGGACCCAAGTGTCCCCAGGACTTCCAGATGAAGTATGCAAGTAATCCAAGATTGGCAAATAGAGTTGGAATTAAGTGAACAAATAAATGCAGCAAGAGCCAGGACAGAATAACGAAGCCAAAGAAAAAAAAATCATCAAGCTACCAAGACAGCAAGAATAACAGCAAGAGTAACAGTGACTGAAGAGCACACAGTAAAAAATGGAGCCCCCCCTCCCCCGGTGTACTCACAAGGTAGGCAGCGATGCCAGCCCCAATGAGGAAGCCCGCGTAGACATCGATGGGATGGCTGCGGTACTGGGTTATCTGCGTAAGGCCTGTGAGGCCGGCCGCGATGGCGAAGGCGAACACCAGCACCGGCTTGAGTAACTTAGTGCTGTCTGAGATGGTGGAGTTGAAATACATCTGGTAGGAGGGCAGAGGAAATCAACAGGGTCATCCAAGTGAGCTTAATACCCATCCACCAATTTCCTATGATCGTTTATCCAGTACAGGGCCAGTGCGAGGCTGGAACCTATCTCAGGAAGCACAGGCCAAGAGGCAGAGGACACTCAGGATGAGATGCCAGTGCATTGCAGGGCACACATTCACACATTATACTGCGAGCCACCACTTAGCGGCGAGTCACTGGACAACAGGAGGACACCCACACAAACACGCAAACTGCACACACGCAGGACCACGACTGGGAACTGGGCCACAGTGCTGGCCACAGAGCCAGAAAGCCCACCCTCCACCACCCCAACGTCAATTTCAGGGCGATTCATTTTTATGCTCTAACTATTCGGATTTGCACTCCTGGCCTCCTGGCCAGCAACACAGTTACAATAAAAGAGTCTGGCAGCAATACTTACAGATATATACACTGCGGCAAAAGAGGACAGTGTGGCATGCTGGGAAGGGAACGTTTTCCTAAAATGAAATAAGAAAAGGAGCTTCAGCTAGACCAGAAAAACACCAGGAGCAGCAGACGAATCAAAATCCATGCCAGTACATAACAAATGGGATGCACCATCTTCGTGGTGTAGAGGGAGGAAGCAGAATTGATGGAGGAGGTTTGGGATAGCATTTAGAAGGAGCCTCGTCCCACAGACAGAGAGAAACGTGAGATTTGAACATTTAAAATGCCCATTATTGGTGTGATAAATCTGTACAAATGTATCATGAAACTGCAGTCACATAGTTACCTTGCAGAAAGGATGGCATGCTGATCGACCCCAGAGCAAATATCTCGGGTGATGTAGGGGTTCTTATCGCAGGACACTCCGGGGAGGGTGTAGTTTGGCTTACAAACAGTAAGGAAGAATGGGGCATGATATCCTGTGGCCAGCTGGATGACATCAGTCACCAGAGCTGTGGCACACAGCCCGAAAACATGGACACCTTGGGAAGAAGGAGAAGTGGATCAGACACCCCGCTTTACGCCCAATCAATCACCGGTTGAGGAGAACTGCAACATCTCGCAGAAACAACATCGACATCGTCCCGTCCCCTGGCTCACTCGTTATTACAGCCCACAATTTCTCCTCACTATTTCTCTCCTACATGACTTTCAGTACGCGAAGGGGTCAGCGAAGCCTCTATCTGGCAGCCAGTGTGCACTAACCCACGCGTGAAAAATGGTACTTAGTTTTGTACATTTAATTCTGAGTCATTCTGGCACATACTGTACCTACACTCTCTGAGTTATAAGGTCAGAGGAAAATATAAGTGTCTGAGTTGTAGGGTTTGTCTTTGACAATGCAGTCTTGTTAGGCTCCATTTATCAAACACTTGCAGGACTAAAGCATGTAATTTCAGTTCATGCACTTTTTGCAAGCTAATATGTACATCAATTTCTGCCTCAGCTAAATCAAAAATTTAATCAGCCCCCTTCTCTGCTTTCATTCTTTGAACTTTTCAGATTGCTAATTTTTTTTATATTGTCCAATCATAAAGTAGGTTGCCCTTTATGATTTTGTTCCCATTTTTTTTGAGTGGTAGTCTACCAAAATTCCTACGTGTGGTCTGTGAAAAGTGCATTAATAAGTTAATTAAGTGCCCCTCGGGACACCATTTTATTTTACCCCAGATGCAAACCCGCCTTGACAATTCAAGGGAGTTCATCTTTCATCAAATGTGTCCACAAATATCAGCAACAAAGCAAACAGTTTTGCACAAAGAGGCTGTAATGTTCCGGCCTTGATTATCGAATCCTTGCTAAACATAGTCTCAATGATCACATGATCAGAGAGAAGAATCCAGGGGGCATCAAGGCTCACACTCTCCAGTGTTCATCTGCAGCTGGAGTAATAGAGGGGCGGGCGGGTTCAGACCAATGAGAAGCTCAGGAGGAGCGAGACAGGGAAACATACCCACAAATCGGACGGTTCTGCGTAGGAATGAGTTGAAATTGCAGCCACCGGCGTTGATGCTGCCTTCGGAACCTGGGCGCATCTTCATGCGAGACTGCATGCAGTACACCAGCCCCTCCCCCATCATGATCTAGAGGAAAAACCGCATCTGCAGAGTTACCGATCTGAGCACCAAACAGAGGCACTCCAGGGGATGATCTAAGGAGCGCTCTATGGGCTGATCTAAGGGCAGGGGTCTCCAACTACGGTCCTGGAGAGCTACTGTCCAGGAGGTTTTCTAGGTATTTACCTGAGAACATTTTGGCTCATCAGAAGGCAGGTAGGAGAGAAAACCTACTTTGTAGATCCCTGGTCTAGGGAGAGCTCTATGGGCTTATCTAGGAGATGGTCTAGGGAGCGCTCTATGGGCTGATCTAGGGGATGGTCTAGGGAGCGCTCTATGAGCTGATCTAGGAGATGGTCTAGGGAGAGCTCTATGAGCTGATCTAGGAGATGGTCTAGGGAGCGCTCTATAGGCTGATCTAGGAGATGGTCTAGGGAGAGCTCTATGAGCTGATCTAGGAGATGGTCTAGGGAGTGCTCTAGAGGATGATCTAAGAAGCAATCAAGGGAATGGTCAATGGAATGCTCTAAGTTATGGCATAGGGAGGGCTCTATGGTCTTAAATTCAGTTCTAGTGTAGGGATTCTCAACCTCTAGTACCACCGGGCTGCAGAACACCTGGGGTTCTGTGGCACAATTGGTTAATTTCTATATATATATATATATAAAATACATTTTCAAGGGTGGGCTCCAACCCGGGACTCAGGGACCCTCAGACAATTCATCGTTTTAAAAGTATTTAGGGAGAGAAAACATAGACTGACTGGGGGTCTCCGAGCTCCGGATTGGGAAACCATGCTCTAGGGGGCACTGTAGGAGATGTTCAGAAGTGATGCGACACTCACGGAAGCAGCAGGTCCAGCGAAGGCCAGGCTAAGGAGCATCAGCAGGGGGATGAGCTCGTCACCGCTGTCAACATACGGCATGCTCAGCGAGCGGTCATGGCAGCGGAAGCCCACCTGCGCTGGCTGCAGGACATCCGTCAGTTCCAGGAAGTAGAGGGACACCATGGAGGAGGCCACGATGGGGAGCTACAAGAGAAGAGACGAGGGAGGAAAGGTCACTGACCCTGGGAGGAGGCAGTCATCCGTGACCGGCAAGACAAGGAAGTGCAAGTCATGCTGGAGAGTTAACGTCCTGAGCATAAGACTAAAATTTGATGGATCTCAAGGGCTGCTGTCAGGGTGAAACGTTTGTGGTTCCTGCTGTCTTTATGTCTTGCTTACAAGCTCCTGCCATCTCAGAATGACATCTCTACCCACCTCCACGAAGTAGAAGCAGGGTAGCAGTGTCAAGCTGTCTTTGGGCGGCTTCTTCTTAGGTTTCTCCTTTGAAGACATCATGATGTCGTCTGACCAGGGCCAACCTGTGGAGACACAGTTCGCAGGTACTGAGCCTCCGAAAAACTTGAAGCACCATCGCTTTGGCCTCAGGGATGCATAGGAAGGTATGTGAAGGCACATGACTGGCTAAAATGCAGATGGATGCTGTTCAATGGGTCAAGGTTGGCCCAGGCCTTTCCAGGAGACTCCCTGACCCTTTTGCTCACAGCTATTATCTTCACTCTCAGAGACATAGCTTTACTTTTTAAAGCAACTTTATCAACCTGATTGTATCCACAAATTACAAATCTTACATAACAGATAGGCAATAAAAACAACTAGCCAGGTGCCATTTCTGTTGCACGTGACTCTTAACTGAACACAGGAATCACCTACCCAGCTACATATTCCAACATGGTGTGAAGAGATACCAGGAACACTCATACGGCCACTGAAGTTGCACCGCCCAGTGATTTGAGAATCTGTTATTTACTGAGGGTTAATGGCTTCTTGGTTTCCATGCAGTGCTAAGGATCTTCCTCTTTGAAGTGATTACGTACAAAGGACTTACAGCAGGTGGTGACAGATCACCAAATATTTAATTGACAATAATATTCTTTGCTCACACTAGCTGAACCTCAATTCTCTCCTGACAGCCAAAATCCAGCTAAGCTAAGATCAGCCTTGCCTCGCAGTCCTAATTAGCTTCTCCTTGTCAAAAGTTACACAAGAAAGGTCACTGTAGCAGTGTCAACACTTACCTCTAGTTCTGCTAATCTTTAAACCGTGTGGATTAAATATAGTATTTTTATTAGCATTTTAAATACAGTCTAAGACCACTGCCTCCAGTACTTAAGCTGGTCAGGGAGAAGCTCAATGTATTCATTTTAAGGCATAAGGGAAAATGGATGGATGGAAGCAATATGAATGGATGAGAAAACATTTTATGATATTTTTCCTTGTCAGGTACAATCAGTGGACTTAGAAAGCCATTGTATTGTAATTGAGATTTTTTCATTAGTTCCTCACATATGAATCACTCTTCCATATAATACGGAACGGATCATCTGTGGGCTAGTCAGTAGATCATGGTCTTCTGACACCTCCTGGTGAAAAACGTTCAGCTGGCTATGAATTATTATGCATGATCCCTAGATTGATCATAATCTGCAAGATCTCTGAATAAATAACTGACAGTCTGTCACAATTCATCGGGACCATTTATTTTCGGGTTTCTGCTGAATCTGTGATAGCGCGGGTAGCTTGCAGTATTGGTATGTGTGGTGATTGCCATTTACATGTTACATTACATAGCTGGCCAGCCTAAGAAATAGTAGTAAAATGCGTGTTGCAATAATAAAATAACGAGATTAATAGAGTAAAAGAGTCACCTCATAAACCGAAAAAATACGGAATATATATCGTTATAAAAATCTATAATACTAAGATAGTACACATGAATTTAATATTTTGATATACGGGGGTGCAGAGCTCGCTGTGCTATAACCTGAGATAATACAGTAATGGGCGTGATTAAAACAGCGTGCAAAACATAATGCAATTTTTATCCTTATGAAGGAATATGTCGCTATTTTGGTATGAATGTGATAGAATTCATGCACGCCGTTTTACGCGTTTAAAATCGCCATCATTTCACGGCGTATTTTTTGCGATTTATCCATCTATAATTCCATATACATTTGTCTTCCCTCAATTGTCGCCGCTGTTTGATGAAATGGTTATTAGTATAAGATACAATATATTGCTGGGTTGCTAAAACAAACGCAAATAAGCAAGCAAATACACAAAAAGTCGTATTGGGGTGGCTTTTTGATGGCATTGTATTTTTAAGCCGACTGCACCATTCTCCGACAGCTTTCTGACACCTTGCATTCACCTGGAGAAAAAAAGCATCTACAAAGCAGAGGTGGGAAACCATGCACAGCTCACCTTTGTCTCGTTCCTGGTCTTGAATTCTGCAAAGTGGCCAGGCTCGTCGCTTTCCCCTTCCCGTGTTCAGGTTGTGCGGGATGCTCGATTTCTACTCGCGCCCTAATCCATTCACGCCTTCGCCCCCGATCGCGCAGGAAGATGCTCTTTTATTCGGGTTGCGCTGATGTACGCCGACAGCACCTACCAAGCCTGCCTATTGTTGGTTCTGACGAATACACCTTCCAGTATCCCGGGCTCCTGGTCCCACAAGCGGTGTCGCCGTGAATGAGAATCTGCCGACCTATTCAGCATCATCCATCATCCTGATCGTCCGTAGTTTGGACGGTGGCTGGCAAACGATATGGGGCACCACCGAGCTGGGAACACAAAGGCGGTGTGGACGGGGGGGGGGCGGAATAATGTGCATGTGAGAGGGGGTAGGCATGAGGAGGAGTTACAGAAAGGAGATTCGCCCTCATCCGCCCCCAGCCCCCTTTCAAAAGTCTCCCACCCCTCGCTTCTCCCCGTCAAACATCGACCGGCGGGGGTTTCCAAAGATTTTTCCAAAGACTAACGAAAATGTAGAAATAAAGACAAGAAGACAGGGGGCGATAAAGCGAAAGGGCGGGTGTGAAAAGGCGAGGGGGGCGCATTCCTTTATGAGGATTAAGAGTATGCGCTGGACCTTTAGGCTGAAGCATATAGTGCCATTTACGTTGTTCAGTTTAAGACTTATATTAATTTGCTGCATGCAATGTGTATCTTAATGCACTAGATTTCGGTCATGCATATTCATTTAATATATAGTATTATACGACCATCCTTTTATCTTGCGGTTTTCCAGCGCGGACGCCGCATATATCAGTAGCACGGCGCACACCTCGCAATGCGGAGACATAACGGAGCAGGTGCGTTTGCAAGTGAAACGGGCGATGGAGGGCAGGAGCGAAGGGCACCGCTGGCGTGATGAACTGCGTCTGTTATGCCATTTGCAGTTTGCTGCGGGACGCCCGCTTTCAGCCTGAATAGTCATCTAAAAATGATTCTCACCACCGTCATCCCGTATTCAGCAGTTCCAAGAATCACTCAGAGCCGTTTTCTGAGGCCATTTAATTTTGAAGACCTTTTCAACCCCAGTGAGTGAATTGAGGGGGAGCCCAAACACTAAATAAATAAAAAAAACACAGCCCCTTTCACGGATGATGGGGGTGGGGTGGCGAGGCACTGCTGACCCCTTGGGAAGCACCCCGTAAGCACAGCTCTGGGGCTGCTGGGAAACCGCCAGTGACCCAGGAAAGTTCACAGCCCTCCGCGCACACACACACACACACACCTTTTTCGAGGTCTTTCATTGGAGCTCAGCCAGTGTCCACAGCCTGAGGCTCCTCAACAGAGAGAAACTCTGAACGGAAAAAAGCAATAACATTGACATTGTTCTCTCAGTGAGATATCATTGACAGCTTTTATTAATTGTGTAATTTGTCATCCGAGTGGATGGGGACATGTGGGTGACAAATTGCATGCAATGTTCTACACAAAACCCCTCCACTGTACAGCATTTCCTTACCCCAGAATGGATGTGTACATGTAGGATCCCCAGGGATTTCTGCCTGAATGCTCTGCAGATATTTGGGTCTCTTACCGGTCGTGGGAGGAGGTATGAGCAGGCATGACTTAGGTCTATATCCAAAATGGACTGTCACTCTTACGTCTAATAAGGACATTCCGTGCCCTTAACCCCAATGAGTTCTAAGAGAAAAAACCTTGGGAATAAACTGCCACCATTAGGGCTATGAATGCTTTTGACACTATTTTCACTCAAAATCCACTCCGTGTCCGTTTTTATGCAACGGCGATTGATTGTTTTGTGACTAACTTCTCTAAATGCCAGCGTGCAGCGAGCTGGCCTACTGAATGTGACCGCTTTCCGAAGGGCAGCGGCCAGCTGGCCAGTCCCTGCTCCATCACGGGAACTTGTTAGCCCATCCTCTTAATTTGCCAGTTCGCTATAACTGAGCACCAGGAGGATGACGGTAGGGGAGAGTCACTGAGGCTGTGATGGAGCTTTTGAAGGGAAAAGGTCTTTCTGTAAATGGGAACATTTCAAACAGACAAATGCCAGGGATAACTGTACAGGCTACTTCCTGAGCTGGACTTATTACTGCTGTGATTTATACTGCAGATCCATTCTCCACAAGCACCTGCATAGCTGCCCGATTGCCAGTAATATAGACGTTAAACTGACATATTGAAACCTCTGTCATCTGAGAAGGTGGAAGGAAAATCATTGCCATAGACTTTTTGTTTCCAGCATAGTAATGGGGATACTGGTGGAACTGTCTAATTATTTCCACAATAACACTGCCTTTTGAGAACCTGTGTGTGTACTAAATTATCCTATTGTAATACTTCCTTTGTACAAGTTTTCTGAATGCCTTCCTGAAAAGGTTAATTATACCAATATGTATGTAATTAGCAGAGAGACCCTGGGAAAAGTGAACCACCTAAATGGAAGCAGTTTCTCTGCTGTACACAGCCAGTGTGAGAGCAGCTCCCCCTCATACGGCTGCTCATGAGAACCCAAAGAGACGTCTGCAATTAGAGACGGCACAGCTGTACTTTGTCAGATCACATTTTCACTGACGTGATGGGAATCGTGTGAAACGACGAGTAGCCTGCTTTGATCTAAATGCATGCCACATTTCGCTACACAGCTTCCATCAGGATTGTCTGCAGGTAGATACTGCAGCGATTCCAACTTTCAGGCATCCGGGGTTTAATCTCACAGGACGCATGCACACACCCGCAGAAATGCAGCCGTTAGCTACATAGCTACACCTGTCATAGCAGCTGTACACTGCTTGCGATGGAAAGCATGAGGTTTCCTCACATTTTATATGTAGTGTGGTTTTGTTGGTTCAGTAATAGTCACTCAGTGATCGTTTTTGTAGGGATAAATGTGCCATTTGTCATGTTGATCATCTTAGTCAATTTTCAACTAAGGACTCCATGTGACATTTCAGCAGGACAATTTTAGGCACAGAGCAAACAGCAAGCTGGCATCCCATACGTGAGCTGGCGTTAAATGGAATGCTAATGATAGCACAACTAGGCAGGCTGTCTGGGATGTGGGAGAGCCGTGACTGCAGGCTTGCAAATAAAAAAAAAAAAGAAATATTATAAACAACAGATCAAATGTAAAAAAAAAAAGAGCACTCCTTTAACGAATATAATGACTGCGCCCCCCCCAAACATTTGCCACAACGACATCAATCATAGCACATAGACCCACCCCCAAATGCAACCAGCTGGCCCTATTTACCCTTAACAGGGCAATCAGCCTCATTAGAACCAGCTGGGTTTCATTTACTGAGCAATCTGTAGGCATGTGGCTGGCGACCAATTGCCATGGCAACAGAGAACAGCTCAACCTCACCCCACTGCTACTAGTGCACCTGCTAGAGGCTATAAGCAGCCTCCCACACTGCACTTTACACACATGGTTCCGCTGCTCTTACTGTCCTTAATACATCATTTAAAAGATTAAACTGTAAAGTGGTAGAACAATCAGCAAGAGGTATGACTCCTTACTCCTGACGCCTTAACACCACCCATAGTAGGTGTTATAGACCACCCCAAAGTCCCACCTCTCATTCTCACTCCATTGATCATATATTGCATCAGGGTCCCCACAGCCAGCATTATTAGCATACTGACCTGTCAGAGTGAAAGACCCTGATGCCCAGACCCACTGAAGCTGATGTTAATCTTCACATTCATGATTTCATCTATCACTTTTATTACACAGAAGCTTAATTCAGCGCAGGTCCTGGGAGCACTACCCAATGGCCCAAAAGCCATGTTAGCAAGTGGCACCGGTTGGATTAATAAACGCAAACGGCACGTCAAAGGATTAGCTAGACAGGGTGCCAATAACAGCCACTCCTGGCATAAACGCTGCAGCATATTTAAATACAACCAACGACAAACTCAGATGCTCAATAAAGCTGTGAACTGTTCACAGCTACTGAGAACAGACCTGAAAATAGACGCTAACAGGGATTATTTTCTAATTAAGATTGCGTGCATGGCTCAGTGAAACTTAACTCTCCAAATTTTCCATGAAATTCTGATCTAACCAGTTCTCCTGCACTCTACATGACTGAGGAATGTTCAAACATAAATTCCAGTTATTTCCAGACATTCGGCTGAAACCCAGGGCCCCCATGTGTCTCCAGTCCTCATTACACCACAGATCCCGATCTTGCACAGTTTCCAGTTTATTATCATGCTTTCATTTTTGCTGGAATTTTTTTTCCCTTATAAAAACTGTAAAAAGGCATAAAAAATACATTCCAGTCTAAAGATTACATAATTACTGCATCTGCAGACGGGGCTAAGTGGCAGGCTCTCACTGGGTGCCCGTCAGAAATCGCCTTCCCAGCACTTTCCACTTCCCCCAAACCAGGCAAAGGATTCATCAGATCATTAGCGCAGAAACTCTCACAGCTACCAGCTTCTCATTAGAGTTTGTTACAGGGGGAAAAAGTGCTGGGATGTGTTCCAGTGAAAACCACTATAAAATTAAGTGTGGACAGATTCACAGTGTGCTTTCTCACTCCAATTCACTGTGTTTAAGTGACAGTACATGATTTGGGACTGTGTCTGTTACTGGGTCTGAGTGGCGTCCTCGCCGAGGCTCTCTGCGGATCTGCTGGTCCTAATGCGTCCCCTGCACACCACGCCGTCCTCGTGTGCCCCTCCCCTGCAGACTGTCCGGTCCCCACGCGCCCCCCTCCGGCTCCTCTCAGGACACCGTGCTGGGCACCCTCCTCCACAAGCCCCCGCACAAGCAGTTCTTCATCCAGCGCTGTTCCCATTGCCTCACGGCCGTGGTCTTGTTGGGCGAGCGGAGCATAGTGACACAGCCGCACCTGAGGGACACCCCGCAAAAGAGAGGAACGCGGTCAGGACCCCGAGGTTCCCCGTCATCTCACCGCATTCAGAAATGGTTGCTGGACGCCTTGGATTACGCTCAACGCTGCATCACAATGAACAGCGAACACAAAAGATGAGAAGCAGATATAAGCAGAGGTGGGGGGGTACAGCTGGGTGCTTGATTATTGTAATTTGCTTCTTATGGGAATTAGTCAGACCTCGATTGCGCGTTTACAGCTGGTGCAGAATGCCTCTGCACGTTAACTGGTACTAGTATGCGCGAGCATAGTACACCAACTTTAGCCTCGCTTAATTGGCTTCCTGTCCAGTTTCAAATCCGGTTTAAAATTCTCTTATTTGTATGTAAGTGCCTTAGATCAGCAGACCAGATGCTGCTATCCGTACCAAAGGCTAATCGTACACTAAGGGGCGACAGAGCTTTTGCGGTAGTTGCACCAAAACTCTGGAATGATTTTCCACTGCATCTCCATTGGCAAGCTCCATCTTTGTTTTTAAATCTTGCTTAGAAACCCATTTTTACTCTTTGGCTTTTGATCCAGTGTGTTGTGGTGACTGAGACCTATCCATTTTTTTATTTTTCTCTTCCGTTTGTTTATTTCCTTGTTTTGTTTTTGTGTGTTATGTTTTCTTCTTGGTTGTGCTTAAATGTGTATTTGTTACATGATGTACAGCACCTTGCTCTTTAGCTACACAGCTACAACTCTTTAGCTACACAGTAAGAAGCTGCTGAGGCCCAGGGAGTCAGATAAAGAGCTTAAATGATGGACAAAAGGACAGGTCAGGAAGCGGAGCGTGGTAAACCAGCCCTAGCAAGGAGGAGGCAGCCAGAAGGGAAGGGGGTCTCACACCTGGTGCAGGCCTTGCTGTCCTCAGTGGGACAGACTCCCATGTGCAGACAGCGCAGGTGGTCCAACCGCTGAGAGCCAGGGGTCCTGCAAGGCAGCGGGGCGGTCAGGCACGACGGTAAGAGCGAGAGATGCGAAAACCCCATGGACACAGGAGGTCAGGGTGCGCCCCACCTGGAGAAGACCTCCACCTGGGAGGGGGGGCCGGGCCCAAGCCCAGGCAGGCTGTGGGGCTTCCCAAACTGCAGCCGCAATGGATGCTTGCCCTGCAGCTTGCAGATGACGCCATCGTTGATGGGCAGCCAGTCGAGCGTTGGCACCAGCAGCTGACTGGGGAGAAGGCAGCACTCGTCGATGAGGGGCTCGTCCGGCTCCTGGGGGTGGCCCTCATCCCGCGCTGAGGGGGGGGCGCGATACATCAGCACCATCGGAAATTCACATGGCTTTTAACGGCAGGCAAGACTGATCTACAGAATACACACAGTTTATCATAGTGCAGAGTGTCTGCTCCTTTATATATAAGGTAGAAGGTCTTGCTTAAGGGTTCAACATGGGGTCATTCAAACCCATGACCATCCGGGCACAGGGCTAGATTGCTACCTCACCACGCCACACAGCGCCCTCCATCAATGATAGCTAAAACTGCACAGGAGCGCAGTCGCTAGAGTGCGGCCCGCTCAGGTCCCGCCTGGGAGGTCCCGCACCACACCCTGACACGTACCGCAGAGCCAGAGTTTGGTAAGGAGCCGGAAGAGCAGCAACATGCTGTCCTGGCTATCCGACGTGGCCGTGTAGATGGGCAGGCAGCCCGGCTTCAGCAGGCCCCAGATGCGGATCACCACCATCATTTCACGGAGCAGGCCAAGGGAGGGGCCATCGCGCAGGAAGCCAAAGCCGGGGCGTACCATGGAGCCCTGTGAGGTGGGGGGGACAGGCTTTGTAACACAGCGTTAATGGGGGAGGGGGCATACTATGGAGCCCTGTGTCATGGGGGGACAGGCTTCATGACACGGTATTAGTGGGAGAGGCGTTCCATATAACCCTGTGACATGGGGGGGGACGAGCTTCGTGATACGGAGTTAATTGGGGCGGCCTGTATTATGGAGCCCCGTGACATGGGGGGGACAGGCGGTCTGTATTATGGAGCCCCTGACATGGGGGGGACAGGCGGTCTGTATTATGGGGCCCTGTGACATGGGGGGACAGGCGGTGTGTAGTATGGGGCCCGGTGACACAGGGGGGGCTGGGC
>JAODKM010000032.1:19946-30048 GCA_026780845.1 Petrocephalus sullivani
CCACACACACACACAAACACACAGGTACACACGCAGAAACACAGGTACACACATACACAAGTACACACCCACCCACACACACACACAAGTACACAGGTACACACGCAGAAACACAGGTACACACATACACAAGTACACACCCACCCACACACACACACACACACAAGTACACAGGTAGACACACAGGGAGATACACACAGCTGAGCCTGCTAGCTGAACCACCATGCTGCCAAAATGCTGTTATGCATACTAATTTGCTTTCTTTCTGCGTTTCTGCCACTGTTTACATATCCCTCATCCCCAGACAGACGTACCCCCCCCCCCCCCCCCACCCCCGCTTCCTGGGACACAGTGACACACAAAGACACTGGCTGCTACACACACAGTGGCGTTGGACTTCAGGGGAGAGCTGCTCCCTGCTGACTGCCCTGGGAGTGTGTTCAGCACATTTTCTGCAGAAAATGCGACTCTCAGATTCTGTGCCAAGAGTCAGAAACTGACTTCATCCTGCACAGGGGATCCTGCAGCTGCTGCGGTCCGGGTACCAGTGTCCGGCCCGTTTAGCAGCTGTAACGTCAGCAGACGGTTAATTACTGCAGGTAGAGAAAGTGAATCCTCTCTGAGTGAAACATGTCACATTCTACACACTGGCCCCAGGCTGCCACGAGATTCAGACCCATGTCTTGCTAACAGGCTTTTATTCAGCCACATGACGGTTTCTAGTCTGACTGACTGAATGCTGCTTTGTATGTAATGTAACCTTTGTTAGGTGAACTGTAAGTGGATCGAGGTTGAATATGGGGCACGTTTCATGACGGGGGCGTTACATGAAGTGACGCTTTAACTCAGAAATGCACTAACTAGAGACATTTGGGGGGGGGTGGAGATGTGGTTGCTAATGTGCACAGAGGCACTGTGGGGCGCCCAGACGGCCCCTTACCCGTGTCCGTATTTTTGGCGCAGATCTCGGCCAGCCGGTCGCCGGGTGTCTTGTCCGGCGTGTTCAGCAGGTGCGGCCGCAGCAGCGACTTGAGTGTGGAGCTGATGGCGATGAGGAGCAGCTTGGCATGGAAGTCGCAGGCGCGCGCCGCTGTGGCCGACGAGAGCTTGCAGAGGGACGCTTTGACGGCCACGATACGGGTCGACAGCACCTGCAGGGGGCGTCCGCGGGTCCGTCAGTGTGAGGGGACCAGCACCAATCAGGCCCACGCGATCTTTTCGGCTTTCCGCCTATGTAAATAATCCATTCCACAATGCCTATTCAACTCTCCCCACGCAAATATCATTCAAGGCACAGTAGTAGGGCCCAGCCCTCCATGCTCCAGCAAAATATACCGTGGGGACCCCCACAGTCAGCAAAATATATCGCAAAATTCATTGCATAAATCAGGATGTACTTAGGTCAGTTTTAAAAAAGTTGAGAGCTGGCAGGATATCAATGCGACTAAACACCATCGGAATCCGGGGCTATCAAACGAAGCCTATGCGCTGGTCCGTCCAGCAGATCTGAAGGAAAACATCTGTATTGGTAGCTGAGAGGAGGCAAACTCGCCGTTAGCGTCTGCAGCCATTTACCGATGCCCATGCTCACAGGCCCCACAGACACCCACAGACACCCACCAGGTGCACCCTCCCACAGGCCCCACCCCCACATACCTGCTGCAGGGCCTGGTTCTGACGCATGTACTCCTCATGCAGCTTCTCCACCAGATTGTGCACCATCCCTGGCTGGATGTGCAGTAGCACATCCCACCAGTCGTAGCCAGTCACCATGCAGTACTCCAGCAGGAACAGCAGGTGGCGCAGGAGAGTGTTCATGTCTAGCATCTGCCCCATGGACGGGGAAACACGGATCATGTGCAGCTGAGGACGGCAAACAGGAAGGGAAATGAGCCACAGCAAGAAAGGTTCTTAATGATTCTTAATTAGTTGATTACTTAAAAATAGAGATGATTCAGGTCCTTAATTAGTAATTAGGAATAGGGCTGGGCAATATGTAAAAATATTTCTTTGCAATATGAAAAAATATATCGACCAATATCCATAATTATCGTGATAATAGTGCATGGTTCATCAATGACGATTCAACGTTTCTTTACTTTGAGGCTGCTTAAAATTCCAATAGGATTCCCCTTGAAAAGAACATGAAAAGGATGACATATTTAATGTACTGCAATCAGAAATCTAATGTTAATAAATAATACAATAATATTTCTTTGTCAAAGGGTGTAACACTAGTAATACTTCGACAGTATAGCATCAGTGGGTTTTTTTCTGACTGCCTCGCTGCTCATTACAGGGGGCAGGTTTGACATTGCTGGCAGGGTTGCCACCCACCTCATACTGAAAAATAAAATGCAGTGTCCCGTTTTGAGCCAATACAGAATGTGACTGAAACTCGCAGCACTAATTGGTGGTGTCTGAGACTGTAAGCCCTTGCTTTCTGTATGTTCTACAGAATGGCAATGTGTCGGGTTGTAAAATAAACTATTTCCAGTTTTAGTTTGCAAAAGTTTCAGCAGCACCAGTCTGTTGCGCGTCAGTCTTCCAAGACACCACAGACGTCTTTTCACTTGGTTTATCCACAATCTCTCCTTTTTAAAAAGATGCTGCGGCTGCTGACACTGACACCAAGGCTTCCTCTGAGGGAGTGCTTTTCTTTCCCATGTATTACCAAAAAAGGCGTATGTGGGGTACTCTGCTAACTCAAACTTTACTGTGAGTTTGTCTGCCCTATATCTCTTATTTGCTCAAGAAATCCCCCATTTGTGTTTTTACGGCTGTGCCTATGCCAACAATTATTTTATATATTATTATTTACTTTATTATTTATTTAATACATTACTATTTAATATATTACCATATATAATACCATATAAAACTTCCATCAAGCATGCATCATCGAAATATCTCGGAGCAGCCCTGAGTATCCAGAGTTTCAGATTCAAGATGGCTGCTCAGTATATTTACATTTTTGAGCACTTTAGTGCTGTTTGAGTCAACTTCGTAAGCCGTGTACACCATACAGTGTTATTGTAGTTGATAGATGTGTTACTACGGTCACGCTATATGTGAAATACCGCATTATGCGCCATTTCACAAAGCATCATGGGTATGGACTCAAACGGACGAACAGAGGTGGTGAGCTGCACCTTGCCATGGTTGTCGATCCCGACCAGTGCCAGCGAGGTCCAGGAGAACTGCAGGGCCTTGAAGTGGGTGGCAGGGCCGGGGCCACGCTGCCGCTTGATGGCGGGCTCCTCACCCACGCGCTGCGAGGGCCCACAGGAGGCCGGGCCGTAGAAGACACCCATCGTGTGCAGGGAAAGCCGGTGCAAGATCTGGATGCTACCATCGTGGAAGGCCAGCGCCAGGCCTGTCGGGGCCGCAGAGGGTGGCACGGACAGCAAAGCAGTTAGCTAGTGGGCCGACCTGCTCCCGGAGAGGGCCTAGGCACGGCTGGCAGGGTGCCCACCAGGCCACGGCTCCACACTAGGTATTTTTTATTCAAACATGAATTACTGCCGATGTGCTTACAGTGATAGCTTGAGATTAGTTGACCACAGGCACCAGCACTACCTTGGATGTTACACAAAAGTGCAGAAGAAGAGATACAAAGAAGCATTTTTTTTTAATCGTCAATTATTTTTGTGCCCAAAATACATTTCATGCTTCATGTAATACATTTTTTGCTTGTATCTCCATATTTCTGCATCAAAAAATTTGATCGTTAACCAATATCCCGTCTAATTTCGCCGGTGCCAGTGATGAAACTTGCCAGCGCTTATTAGTGTGTTAACGTTACATTATTTTTTATTCTGTGGAAAGCAAAAGATCGATCTGCTGCCCAGGTCGCGGGTCTGATAAATGAAATATAAATAAATATGATCGCGATTGATCTCCTAACAAAATGACCCCATTGTTTTGGCGTGGCGTGTTTCATATGAAATTTTAATGAAATGATGTTTAATCAATGAACTTTTTGCCTCTCTCACGCTTTTTTAGCATAAAGGTCCTAGTTCCTGTTGTGAGGATTGAAAGTGGCCAGGAGCTACAGCCCAGGGTCTTGTAAACCGGGACCAGGTCCCGGAACTACAAGGTGAAGTTGCCTATTGGCTAACGAGGGGCTGGGAGCTCGGCCCCTATCCTCACAGGGGGTAAGAGCAATAAGAGCAAGCAGTGTGATGAACTCGGACAACAAACGCGTCCGTGGGACAGGGGGACCTGAGGAGGGACTGGGAGGATTTTATTGGCACCCTGGGGATACTCACACCGACCTGAGTGGGCTGAGTCCCCGAGGCTGGACTTGGTTCCATCCCACCCAACAAAGTGGAGACTAACCTTGTACACTTACTAACTGCTTACAGTAGGTACTGGCAGGTAAGTAACTTGGCTGGAGGAAGAAAGCTGGCACAAAATGCTTCAGATACTACTTACGACGATTTCTCTGTCCAGAAATGTCACATTTAAATATTTTCTTTCTTCACAAAAATAAAGGGTACTTCTTACTGCTTTTGCCAACACATGCCAGATGAGCTTACTCCAAACTCACACTGAAGCATGCACAGTGGATGTGGACGTGTACGCACCCCTGTTAAAATGACACCACCACGATAAATCATTAAAAAACTTTTTATATGATCAATAACCGGTACAATTCAATGGGGAAAAGAACAAACAAATCTCTTAGGGGGAAAAATATAAAAATAATAAATGTACAGATGTACAATAAGCTAGTTGCATAAAGGTGCACACCCTTAAACTGATGCTTTTTTTGAAGCACTTTTTGATTTAATTACACCTTTTTGGGTAGGAGGCTATCAGCATGCCACAACTTGACTTGGCAATATTAGCCCACTCTTCCTTGCAAAAGCGCTCCAAATCTGTCAGATCGCGAGGGCGTCTCCTGTGCACAGCCATCTTCAGGTCACCTCACAGGTTTTCAATGGGATTTAGGTCTGGCCTCTGGCTGGGCCATTCCAAGACAATCTTTCTTCTGGTGAAGCCATTCTTTTGTTGATTGGATGTATGCTTGGGGTCATTGTCTTGCTGAAAGGTGAAATTCCTCTACATCTCCACATTTCTAGCAGACACCTTTAGACTTTGGGCCAAAACTGACTGGTATTTGGAACTGTCCATAATTCCCTCCACCTTCATTAAAGCCCCAGACCCAGCTGAAGAAAAACAACCCCAAAGCATGATGCTGCCACGCCATGCTTCACCGTGGGTATGGTGTTCTTTTGGTGATGCACAGTGCTGTTTTTGCGCCAAACATACCTTTTGGAATTGTAGCCAAAAAGTTCAATCTTGGTTTCATCGGAAAACACATTTTCCGACATGCTTTTGGGAGATGTATTGACGCATTTGTTTTTTTTTTTTTTGCAAAATTTATCCAGACTTGGATGATTTTCTTTGCATGAAATGGCTTCCGCCTTATGACCGTACCCCCCATAGTCCAGAGATATGGAAAATACGGGAGATTGTGGTCACATGTACAAAAGCAGTATTTGCCAGAAATTCCTGCAGCTCCTTCAGTGTTGCTATAGGCCTCTTGGCAGCCTCCTTGACCAGGTATCATCTTCTCATCAGTTTTGGAGGGACGGCCAGTTCTTGGTAACATCACTGCTACATTTTCACACATTTTTTCATATGCCATATTTTCTCCACTTCTTGATGACTGTTTTCACCGTGTTCCATGGTATATCTAATGCCATTGAACATTTTTGCACCCTTCTCCTGATATCTCTCAAAAATGAGATCCCTTTGATGCCTTTGCTGTAGGATGCATCTACGTAAATGTCAGGAAAATTGAAAGCAGGCATGTACTGACTGCTACCTAACATGAGGTTGAATGTGATTGAAGAAGGTGTGCACACTTATGCAACCAGCTTACTGAACGTTTTTTTTTTCCCTCCATCTTTTTCATATTTCCCCCCCCCAACCATTTTTTTCCCAGTGGAATGGTACAGGTTATAGGCCGCATTAAAGGTGGTAAAAGTTTTGAAATAAGTTATTTCAACTTCTCAGTTTTTTACATCATGAAAACCGACCATCTTAACAGGGGTGTGTGCACTTTTATATCCACTGTACGCCCTCCCCACATCCCTCACGCTGTTTGCACGTCCATCCCCATAAGTTCAGACTTCACTTTTCTGTGTTGCGGTCTTAGGACAGTTTTACACGCAAGCTCTGATCTACATAGTACATTAAGTCTGTGGACGCAGATGGACGTGGTCGGCGCATGTATACAGCAGTGATATTCCACCAGCTGTATTACACAACATAAAAAAAAGCAGTGTAGTCAAATGGGTCAAATTTTTAGGAACAGTTACTTGGTTAGTATTCCAGTAATATGTTATACCCTGGTTTAGCCCCTCCTCCCACACACACATTAGTAATTTGCTTATCAAATTCTGAGCGTAAGTAAACATCTGTACTGTACAGAAACGCCAGCGCCTGGACAAATTTTAAAGCCGTTATCTAAGGCCCCGTGACCACACTGCATTTGTTGGAACCGACTGGTGTCTGTTGACACATCTCTTGGCAACACCACCGACTTATTTAACACACTCTATTGGTAGACAAGTCATAGCCAAACAGAACATATTTCAGGTAAATTTTGTCTGATTTTTTTGTCTTATAGATAATACAATATTAAGCACAAGTATTTCAAATAATCGCAATGCGATATTCGTACATCCAAGAGAAAAAGCCATAGGCTGTAAAAATGATCTCTGGATTTTATTAATCAATATCAGGTTATACAAATGAAGATCGATTTTGTAAACCCAGCCCTACACATCGCGATATCACATCGAGATGTGACATTTCTAGGAGTAATACTGTGATATTTATAGAATAAAGAGGTGAAATTTACTCAAAATTAACTATAGCCAAAGAGAACTTATCTACCCATTAAGTGTGTCAAATAAGGTGTCACCACAACATGTATCAACAGACACAAAGCAGTCCTGACAAAAACAACGCGATTACTGCACATGTGCACATTGCAATGACTATGCTGAAACGATATATGGTGCAGCCCTACTCTGGACATTACGAAAAATGCAGGTAGCTCTGCATCTCCCACAACTATTCTTCTTCTACTCTTTCTTCCCTGACCTTCGTGCTGTGACAGTCAGTGCTGCCACCTACTGGAGAAACTTTCCTTCTACATGGCCAGTGGAGATGCACAGACGCACATGGTGTCTGCTGGACAGAAAAATCTGGGCTACACACGCACTGCCCGGCACACACCAGCACGCACAAAAGTAAAGCATGAACTGGCCTTTAGAACCCCAGAGGCGGACTTCATACCAAGGCCAGGGCAGAACTTGGTGTCGGAGGCCACCTTGAGATCGGTGTTGGAGATGGAGATGGGCAGCTTTGGCAGAGCGATGGCTGACACACGGTCCAGGTCGTTGGTGGCAGAGAGGATACGCCATTTCAGGATAGTCGGCTGCTTCTCTCCCACTGCAGATGGTGGCATTTATAAAAAAAAAAAGCACCACGTCAGTGTCATTAAAGCTTCAGAATGGAGGAGATTCACATCATGGGGGAAGGAGATGGCACTGCCCAGCGGAGCCTTTGGGTGGCTCTGCCAGGCTGACACGCCCCACACGGTGACTCACCCACAGGTGAGCGGTGCTGGAAGATGTTATTGACAGGAAGGCCCTCTTTCCGCAGTGACCAGCATTCCACGATGCTGCCCATCTGACTGGAGGCACACAGCAAGACCTCGAGGCGAGCCAGAACGGGGACGCGTCAGCATCGAGGCAAGCCGCCAAAATCAGGCTCAAATATTACACAGTTTACAGGAAACACTGTTGCTGAGCTGCACAGTTCACATAACCGCTAGTCCTGTACAGGGTCACAAGGGACCTGGAGCCTGTCCCAGGAATCAGGGGTACAGGGCAGGAGACAATAAGGATGGGACAACCTAGAGACACATGCAGACACGCACCATGGGCACTTTAATGATGCCATTTCACTCCCACAATTCACTTCCTATTTCTGGAGTGCAAAGCAGACATACAGAGCGGGGCAGGAATCGCACCCCCCAAGCATGGTGAAGCAAGGCCACAGGACTCCTCTCAAGTTACTTATCCACAGTGGTCGGCACAGCTAACCGAAAAGTTAACTTCAATAACCGCTAATCCACTACGGTAAGTCCCAAGTTAAATTTGATAGTGCTAAACTGATAAACCAGGAACACTTTAGCAGACGGTAACGATAACCTCTAACCTCAAAATTATATTGTCAAAAATATGTGAATTTAAAATTTAAAGTATAACATTATCTACTACCAAGTATGGCAGTCTACCCGTAGCGGAACTTGCTTAAATACCATGGAGAGAGACTGTTTCTGCCTTGCTCTGGTCTGGTCGTACACACACTCGGATGATGTCGTCTCATGTGTTTTCAGCAACACATCCCAATTCGGTATAACAGCCCGTTAGCCTTGGTTTTAACCACTACGCACTCTCCAGTGTGTGTGTAATATATCAGAAAGCCGAAATGTCCCCAGAAAGTCAATTATGGCAGACAGTAACCAGGAATTTAGGTTCTGCCACTTAAGAAATGTGTTCCTTCGCTTCAGGGTTTGTACTGAACTGAGAATGATGTACGGAACGTGTACCGATAATTCCTCCTGGCAGAACAGCTACACATCACTCTGTCTGAAATAAAGGAATTTAACCACCTTTTCCCCCCCCACACCTTTCATAATTTGAATTAAGGGAAGTCAGTCATCTTTAGATTTGTAATGGTCTCTTGCTAAAGAAAGAAGTTAAGGTGAATACGGCACTGTGGCGTCTTTGGACCATTTGGCCCCTGAGATAGTTTTGCCAATGTGTTACGTTAGACTTAACGAGCGGCCTGCACTGTCAACCAGAACCCAGGAAGTAAAGGAAAATAATGTGGCACCACAGATAACCGGATAATTTATCAGATTTAATGTAGTCTGGGCTAAATGAAAGTCAACAAAGATAATGTAAATTATTGTAACCTAATTAAAGTCCATGTAAACTAGGGTACCTGAAATCCAACACGTTACATGAACTAGCAAGAAATCCAGCTTCGTGATACAGGTCCCAGTTCTCCACTTAGTTCAGGGGACCAGAGATTAAACAGACCTTATCTTCATTCACTTACAATTAGGCCAAGCTACCTAAATTACGACAAGTTATTGACCATCTTGTGTTTACATGCAGTCAGCCAACATTGTGATTATTTTAGACACGCTGACAATAGACTGGAACAAATATGTATGATTTTAGGATTTACAAACATTTCTAACCATTCAACTATTTACTTTGCCTGCAAAAAAAATGTAGCAGATTTACAGTTAGTGGAACTAAATTTAGCATAAGCAAACTTGGCCGTTAGTGCTCTTTCAATGTTAGCGGAAACTCTAATCTGCTAACAAACAAAATTTTAGCCTTGCTAATTAGCGGCTAGCGGAACCCTGCCTACCACTGCATATCCATCAAAAATACTTCAGCCGGCTTGCAGAGCCTCACCTGCTCCGAGTTCTCGCGTGTGAGGAACTTGAGATGCGTGACAGCGGGGTACTTCTCCCGCCGCACGGCATCGATGGTGAGCCGCATGAAGAGCGAGGGCAGCAGCTCCGTGTCAATGCGGCACTTCTCGTTGACCACACCGACGCACACCTTGAAGAACTGCACCGGCGAGGAGCTGCTCCCATCCGCCGCCGCCACCACGATGTTGCCGCCGCTGGTGAAGGCGATGTCGGCCAGCGCCACGCGGCCCCGCAGTCGGCACAGGCTCTCGCTGGCCGTCAGCAGGGCGCCACTGGGCTTCAGCAGCGACACCGTCACCAGCCCACTTACGGTCACCGCCAGCCAGCCCTCCATTGGCTTCCCGCCAAACAGCGTCAGGGACGGCGAGAACTTAACCCGGGAGAATTTCTCCCCAAAGTTGGTGGAGCCAGACTGTGAGAAAAAGCAAAAAGAACGTAAAAACCACCTCACTTCATAACGGCTGTCCAAAACGTCATGGTCTGTTACCAGAGGTGTCAATTTCAGGTCCAGAAAGTAAAAATCCAGACCAGGATTTTGTTTCAACCAACTAGTTGAGCTAC
>JAODKM010000032.1:44264-54719 GCA_026780845.1 Petrocephalus sullivani
TGACCCCAGCTCTCTGTCCCTATACAGCACTCCATGATCTACTTCTTCCACCACTACGAGCTGCCCGCCATTCTGCAGCAAATCCGCATTCAGGAGATGCTGCTGCAGAACCAGCAGGCCGGCCAGGGCAACCAAACCACACTGCAGGACAACCTGAACAACAACGGCGGGGGCCAGGCCCCCGCGCCCGCCAACGGCCAGCTGCACGCGGGCCCCGAGGCCCGCCCCAGTGCTCCGCTCGCGCCCCCCCGCGACCTGGACTGGGTGGCCGAGACAGCCGCCATCATCACAGACGCACTGGGGGGGACGCCCACGGAGCCCGAGGAGCCACCGGAGAGGGCCGTCCCAGAGCCTGGCGTGGGGGGGGGCCTGGGGAGCTCTGGGGGGGCGGAGGCACCTGGGGACGAGTGGCGGGAGTCTGAGGCCCGGCCTGGTGTGACCCCCCCCACACTACAAGCGGACTGCCGAGGGCCCGATGCGGAGCGGCAGGGTGCCACGGACTGGCCCGGCGCCACCAAAGAGGAGCCCCCCCCCGGGCCAGACCCCCCCCCTTCGCCGTCCTGAGCTGCAGCCACGTGCACACGGAGAGGCCCCGAGTCAGCACCCTCTCTCCGGCGTGCGTCCTGTGTAGACGAATGCAAGGCTGATTCTTAGATGTGGCTTCATTTATTTCTTTAGGAAGACTGTGTGCGGTGGCTGGAAGGGCAAGCAAAGAGCAACACTAAGCCCCCCCCCCCCCCACCCCAACCCCGTTTTTGCTGTGGGAAGTCGGGTCTTGGCAAGCTATTCGTTTTTTTTTTTTTTTTTTTTAATGTACCTTCACCACAGCACCTACAGTGGGACTCACCTTAGAGCAGATTGTGGAGCAGGTGCTGTAGACAAGTTCTGGTCCGGAGTCCGTGGCAGCCTAGATTTGTGGGCGATTCCTTGGGCCTAATTGGTGATTTGAGTGGAAAGCAGGTTGCTGGCATTTATCAAGTGATGCGAGAAGGTTTCTGATCTGTGAACTGAGCATAATAAAGGTTTTGAAATGTGGGGATGCGGAGAGCAGAGTGTCTGTGTGAAGCCGGCCGGGGCTCGCTGTCAGCAGCAGGCCCCCTGCATGTGCGCCTTTCTGGCCTTCCTGCTGAGTCCAGGCTCCCCTGTCGTCCCCGTGTCGGATTTCGCTCTCTCGTGTCCCGACCCAGAGGAGTTCAGCAGTACTGGTTCCAGCATCCACTGCAGCAAGCCACCCGGAGAGGCCCTAGCATAGCAGGCGCTTTATTTTCACTGGTTAGGTTTCACTTTGGTTTGAACCAGGGAGAGTTAATCATGACAGCATCCTCACAGTCATCATCCATCTCCCCATCCATCCATCAGTCCGCCCTGCGCTGCAGCACACCTGTCATACACGTCTCAGGCCCATCACCACACCACAACCCCATCCGCGCACTCTGACCCCTCATCTCCAGCTGGGACTGGCCAGCTTCTGTGAGCTCTGGGTTGGTGGTGTGTTGCTTGGCTGCAGTGAGTGAACCAGTTTGGAAAAATGAACTTGTTTAACTGGAAGTACATTACACTGTATCTGTGACAATATTACTGAAGTAAGCCCGCAATTTTACTACCAGAGTTTGCTTTTCAAATGAATGGAAATGGTATCTAAAATACGTATGTAGATTACTGTATAATCGAAAAGACCCCCAAATGCCCCGCCGTACCTGTGTAAACTGGGAACTTCACCTTGTACGTGGCCCTGCTTTTGGGATCCTCTAGGTGGAGCTGTGGGTTTCTTGTCTGTGATACCCTGTTAGCACAGGGGGGAGGGGGGGAGGGTCTCACCCCTTGAGCAGTGGGTGGTCTTAAAATGCCATTTCAGGTGTGTGCAGAATGTGATTCCCGGTGTGCTGCTTTCACGATGAAAGGGGCGATTTTCTTTTCGAGGAAGATGAAGGCCGCACAGTCCGTAATGCAGGGCCACTAATTCAGAGGCTGGGATTGGGTGGGCGATGGCCGCGTCTGCTCAGCTGTACCTAGATTTTATGCCTTACGCGATTCCTGTCCATCAAGTCACCAAGGAAGGTGAGGGGTTTTTATTCAAGAATATGGCTATTTTCAGAAATTGCTATGCAATGAGCCCATAAATGTTTAGTGGTTCAGGGGTGACGACAGACCGTGCAATATGACAACCCTGTCCAGGTGTGCGTGTCACTGACTAATGAGTACTGAGTTACAGCCCTAACAGGTGTTAAGCTCCGTCTGTGTCCCAGTGCCTGTCTGTTACGTGAGAGAAGGCATTACGATTGTAGCCTGTCGCTCTTTATTGTAGAACTTAGACATTGTAATGCGATCCTTGAATCTGTGATAACATTTTTCCTATCATGCAAATGTATTTAACTATTAAGTAAAGAAGAAACCTAGAGAAGCAAGTCTGTGTACTTACCATTGTCCTCTGCTCGCCACTTCTTTTGTGCTTGGTTTTCATTTAGTCAAAGAGGGAGGAATCAGTTCAAAGGGCTCCATTCATGACACTGCAAATACACAGACCCCCGACAGGCCACCTAGCACAGCTGTGAATGGCTGCATTATCCCACCTGGTGCATCACATGTTGCACGACACTGCTGCTTGGCAGAGTTGTGTGTTTAGGGGAGAATCCTAGTGGCCTTGTGCAGTTTTGACGGTACAGAGTCTCCATTAATGCTGGTGTGCGTGCTTGTCCCATGATTCTTTGCTCAGTTTCCCATATCCAGCCTCACTCCGCTGTAATGATGGGCACGTCTGTGAGTGAAAAGCACTATGTGGCCAGTGGTGGGCACAGCTAACAGAGGTTAGCTTTGATGACTGCTAATCCGCTTGCTCCAATGTTTAATTCGATAATGCTAATTTGATAAACCAGCTAAATTTTGAGGAAGCCAGCAATAGCCACTAATTTTTATATGCATTTAGCTTTTGGTTTGGTTTTTGGCTCTCAAACACTAAAAAGCACACACAGCTAAAATTTTAATCTCTTCAACACTTAAGTCTCATCTGTCAGACTAGAGTGATTACCAGGGGATATTTAGGATTTACCCAGTTGGGTATCATTGGATTCTATAGAGTCTCTGGAGTATATCTGCACTGAAGTATTCTTTATATGATATTCCGTTTGTGAGACGAGCATTTTTGTTGGCAAAGATGAAGCCTCTTACCCGGAACTAGGAAGGAGGGTTTCTGCTCTTTATTGTTCTATAGCCCTTTCAATCAGAAGCTGGAAAATACAAGCGGGGGCCTGTATCACAAAGCAGGATTTCTCGCTTAGCCTGATAACTTGTTATATTTAAGGTAGTCTGGGCTAAAAGTCTGTGAATCCTTTTTAACTGGGGTACCTTAAATCTGACTAATCCATCCAGCTAAGCAAGAAATCCAGCTTTGTGATACAAGTCCCTGTTCTCTGCTTAGGTCTGGGTTTACCACAGTTTAAATGGACTTGATCTTTGTTCACTTACGTTTAGCCCAGGCTGCCTTAAATCTGACAAGTTATCTACGTTTACACGTAGTCAGCCAACAGCATGCCAGATAGCCTTGCAGACACGCTAACAATAGACAGGAACAAATATGTATAATTTTAGGGTTTACAAGTGTGTTTGACCATTAAACTGTATTCACTTTTCCTGCAAAAAAAGTTAGCGGATTTACAATCAGCAGAATTAAATTTAGCAGAAGCTAATTGCTCTGCTAACGGTTTTCGAAGTTAGCAGAAACGCTAATCCTCTAATGAAAAAGTTAGCTAATTAGCAGATTAGCAGAACCCTGCCCACCACTGTATATGGAATAAATCCACAGCACCATCACCCCCAGGTCCCCTTTCCTCTCTTCTCTCTGCTCCCCTTTCCCCTCTCCACTACCTTCTCTGCTCCCCTTTCCCCACTTTCTCCCATCTGTTCTCCCCTCTTTCTCCCACTCCCCCTCTCTGCTCCCCTTCCCCAATTTTTCCCTCCTCCACACTCATTTTCCCTCAATCCCCCTCTCTGCTCCCCTTCCCCTTCCCTTCTCTGCTCCCTTTTCCCCTCTTTTGCTCTCCTCCTCTGCTCCCCTTTCACTTCCCTTTCCCTTCTTTTGCTCTCTTCTGCTTTCCTTCCCCTTTCTCTCCCCATCTCTGCTCCCCTTTCCCCTCTTTCGCTCTCCTTCTCTGCTCCCCTTTCCCCTCTTTCACTCCCCTTCTCTGCTTCCCTTTCCCCTCTTTCGCTCTCCTTCTCTGCTCCCCTTTTGCTCTCCTTTCCCCTCTTTCTCTCCCCTCCACTTTCCCCCTTCTCCATATTAACAATCAGCTCTGCCTGTACAGCTCTGTCTCTTTCCCGCCTGCATGTGTCTGTCATACCACCAAGCTCCAGACGTCACGCTGTGGATGAAAACGGCTAGAATCTTCAAATGATCAAACCTCAGTTAGACTATATTTATTGGGGGTGGGGGAGTCAAAGCCAGAGAACATCACCAGTCCTCCATACTGGAGTATGAAACAGTGACACCTAAAAAGATGCTGCAGCTCTCTGGGCTCGCAGCTCCTCGTGTGTCCGTTCCCGGGCTGCTATCCTGAGCTTTCGTATGTGTGGCCCATCTGCTTGCGGTCACGCAGAAACGCTTATCTCTCGCGGCTGATCCCCAGCACAAACCTGACCTGCCATCCATCAGATTACAGTGGCTCGCCAGTCTGAGGAGTCTGGGGTCAGTGTGCCTGTCTGGCACCGCGGTCTGAGTCCGAAGAGTGAAGTGTGTCGGTGCGGTTGCCCATCCAGAAGTGGGACTGTCGACCGGCATGGGCCGGGGCTCACATTCTTCTGGAAATCGCTTTGCTCTACTTCGGCTCTCCTCCCCGGGGCCCTGGGTAGTATGGAGAGAGTCAGTGAGTGACAGCGGGCACCAGCATCCCAAGGAAGCATCCGGGGCGACTTCTGCCGGATGGAGACGGCAGTCCACCTCAGGCATGCCGCAGGGTCTTCTTGGCGTAGCCGAGCTCTTGGGCCGCGCCCTCGTGACCTGCCAGAAGCCCTCACCTCTTCACCATCACCTCTTGCCATTCTCCTTGGTGGGAGGGGCACGCACAGCCAGGAGCCTCGCAGCGGGGGTCTGTGTGGCCGCTGTGGCCCGGGCCGCCCTCTCCTGGGCCAGCGAGGTTTGCAGCTCAGCCCTCCGGGCCAAGGCCGCTCTCAGCTGGCCTCTCATCTCCTCGATCTGCTCCTGCAGGTGCTGCAGCTCTTCGTCTTGGGGCAGCGGGCTTGAGGACATGGAGGCCGACGGCGGCGGCGGCAGGCTCAGGCCCGGCCCCCCGTTCTCACACACGGGCAAGGTCAGCGTCCCCCTGCTGCTCCCACCTGTTCCTCCTTGCAGCTCAGGCGTGGCTTGTGCCTGGAGACGGCGGCTGTTGAGGGTCTCCAGGTTAAAGTGGACGCGCTTGTTGTCCTTAGGCTCGCGTAAGATCTTGCTGTACTCGTTGTTCCATTTGGTGGCGCCGGCGCCGGTGCTCGTGATTGTGGTGGTGGTGGTGGTACCTGCTGGGGGTGCTGGAGGCGCGGGAGGCGAGGGCTGCACCTTCTGTATGTTACAGCTGGGGAAAGACGGTGAAGCAGAAGGCAACCTTGTGAGGCGTGATGGCGGAACGGAATTAATGCAGTCACAAGTTTGTTCTAACGCAAAACTCGTCTAAAACGCCATAAAAGTCTGGGAGACAGAGTGGCTTGGCTGGCACAGCGGCGAGGTAATTAGCTGGATAGTGCTTTGCAGAGCTGATACCTCTTTTCTGTATTGGCCCGCTGCCGTTTCACATCCTCGTAGGTCATGTTTAATGCTCTGTGGATTTTCTGAAAGACAGAAGGAAATGCTGACATCAACCGGAAGCTGGACTCCCCGTTTCTCATTTTCTGAACCAACATCATCCAAAAATGTAATTTCCTGCCTTGCTGGTAATCCTGTCCAGGGAATGTGTGTAGTTCAGGGAGGCTGGGAAGGTATTGCTTGCAGTTTATCTGACTAAACAGCAGGTGGCGCCCCCTGTGCTCGAATGGGTAAGCACAGTTGTGCTGGAAAGCACTGCAAGTTCTTTTTAAGAGCCACTGTGGGCAAGACAGAAGATGTGAGAAGTGTGCTACTGGTGCAGTCTAATACCAGCATGAGTGGTGCTGGGCCAAAGCTCTCTGGTTCTGATACTAGAATTGAAATGTTGCCAAGTGTCCCATAATAGTGTGTCTGGGGTTTCTTTGCATGGCCTGTGGTGCTTCTGTTCACCCGCATCCCACTGTGCAGTGGTCCATCCCAGACACAAGTGCCCACCTTACAATCACCCTCCCAGCAGTCTGCTCTAGTTATTGTAGCTTTATATTGCTTTTTTGTTTAAAAGCACCACCTTCTGATCTGACCCGATCCAATGCAGTAAATCAGAGGAATTTTCCTGACCCTCATTCCCATCAAACATGGAAAGTCCAAGTACTTTTAAAAAACCTGTTAATAAAACATGTAGTATGGTGCTGGCACCGTTTGAGTAATGTCTGAAGTTAAAATCCAGTTTGTGCAGAAATGCTGAACACTTCATTGGAAGATTACTCTTCACCCACCGTGTTTAGTTAAATATTTAGCAAAGACACTGGGATGGACCCTGCGGAAAGTTACTGATTTTCTCACTGTAGGTATCTGCCGTGGTGGAATCTCTATTCACTATTTTGTTTTATTTTTTTACTTCAAAAAACTACAGTGGATTCCAAAATGTTCATCATAATTCATGTGTTTCTTGGCCCACACTTGTAAAATGTTAGAGTTTTTTGGCAATATGAACATTACACCTGAATTTTCTGGGCTTTTGTTACAATGCCTTTTGGAGAATGCTACCAAACCTGCACCAGAGATCTCCAAACTGGTCACTCAACCAGTGTCTGATGGTAAATAATTCTTTGGAGGCTCTGTGATTTAAAATATGAACAGATAGTTGACATCTTAGACAATATGGCTGCCACAAGCACAAAAATTTAAGAGAATAGGAAATATATGTCAAAGTTACAGTTAAACATGCTGTCAGCAGTAAATACTGCCATGTCTCACAGGGAACTGAGAAAAGGGTTAGGGCTCTATATTAAAATTAACTTTACAGAGTGTTCTTGCACTAGTGCCATAGATATATGTCAGTTGTCATTACTAATCAAGTGTGCAGGCAGTGTTTCAGTGATGTTATTTGTCATTGTGAAGCAAATAATATATTTTCAGGTCTTGTGTTTTTTTTAATACTCAAGACTTCCATATGGCTGTCAAAGGATTAGTTGAGGAACAGGAAACCCACATGAGACAAGAAGACCATGCAAAGCATGTGCAATATTTTACACTAACAATTCTATGTGCAATATTCATATTATGTACACACATTTATATACATTTTATCTAGCAGTATTTATATGTACAGTGCCTTGAAAGAGTATTCATACCCCTTGAACTTTCAAATTTCATCACCTAACAACCACAAACTTAACTGTTTTACATTGAGATTTTATGTGAGACCAACAAAAAGAGGCATATAATTGTGAAGTGGAACAAAACTAATACATGGTTTTGAAATTTTTAAGCAAACAAAAATCTGAAAAGTGTGCCATGCATTTGTATTCAGCCCCCTGTACTCTGATACCCCTAAATAAAATCCAGTGCAATCAATTGCCTTCAGAAGTCACCTGATAATAGAGTCTGCCTGTGTGTAATTTAGTCTCGTTATAAATACACCTGTTCTGTGAAGGCCTCAGTGGTTTGTTAGAGAACAGTTGTGAACCAACAACATCATGAAAACCAAGGAACTCACCAGACAGGTCAGAGATAAAGTTGTGGTGAAGTTTAAAGCAGGGTTAGGTTATAAATAATGTCCCAAGCTTTGAACATCTCAAAGAGCACTGTTCAATCCATCATCCAAAAATAGAAAAAGTATGCTACAACTGCAACCCTACCAAGACATGGCCGTCCACCTAAGCTGACAGACCAAGCAAGGAGAGCACTGGTCAGAGAAGCTGCCAAGAGGCCCACGGTCACTCTGGAGGAGCTGCAGAAATCCACAGCTCAGGTGGGAGAATCTGTCCACAGGACAACAATAAATCGTGGACTCCACAAATCTGGCCTATATGAAAGAATGGCCAGAAGAAAGCCGTTGTTGAAAGAAAGACATAAGAAGTCCAGTTTGCAGTTTGCCACAAGCCATGTAGGGGACACAGCAAACGTGGAAGAAGGTGCTCTGGTCAGATGAGACCAAAGTTGAACTTCTTGGCCTAAATGCAATGCGCTATGTGTGGCAGAAGCGTAACCCCGAACACACTATCCCTACTGTGAGACATGGTGGTGGCAGCATCATGCTGTAGGGATGCTTTTCTTCAACAGGGACAGGGAAGCTGGTCAGAGTTGATAGGAAGATGGTTAGAGCTAAATACAGGGCAGTCCTGGAATAAAACCTGTTGGAGGCTGCAAAGGACTTGAGACTGGGAAGGAGATTCACCTTCCAGCAAGACAATGACCCAAAACATACAGGAAGAGCCACAATGGAATGGTTTAGATCAAAGAATATTCATGTGTTAGAATGGCCCAGTCAAAGTCCAGACCTAAATCCCATTGAGCATCTGTGGCATGACTTGAAAATTGCTGTTCACAGACGCTCTCCATCCAATCTCACTGAGCCTGCGCTAGTTTGCAACGAAGAATGGGCAAAAATATCAGTCTCTAGATATACAAAGCTGGTAGAGACATACCCCAAAAGACTTGCAGCTGTAATTGCAGCGAAAGGTGGCTCTACAAAGTATTGACGCAGGGGGGCTGAATACAAATGCACGGTATCCTTTTCAGATTTCTACTTGCTTAAAAATTTGAAAACCATGTATCATTTTCGTTCCACTTCACAATTATGTGCTTCTTTGTGTTGGTCTTTCACATAAGATCTCAATGTAAAACATTTAAGTTTGTGGTTGTTAGGTGATGAAATGTGGAAAAAGTTAAAGGGGTATGAATACTCTTTCAAGACACTGTAGTACTTACAATAGTCACTGTGGAAATGACTGAATGCTTGTTCTTCCTTGTATCTGAAGGAGAACCTGCCATGTAATTTCATTATACATGGTATAATGACAATAAAGGGCTACTAATTCTAAAACTCCCAGAGTGGTGGTGGGATGCAAGCCACTGCCCTCACAGGTAGGGGGCACCACTGACTTACGACACCTCCCTGCTGTTGGATATGTTCCTGTTAAATTTGTTTGCCAGTTCAACACCCGGCAAAAATAATAACTCCAATAATTGCCTTCGTCTTTAGACGTGTGAGGCGGTCTGGTGCCTCCATTAAACCTTTATTATGGTACATTTGCTAACATGTTCAGGGTGTACTGTAGTCACCCAAAATTGCAGCCTTCAGCTATATCACGTTTTTTTATAATGTAGCTTTTCCTTTTAATACGATTACTTCCATAATGTAAGTTATGGAATTCCATTAGTCAGCCTGACAGTCCGGGGTACGGCCTGGGCTTCACGAACTGCAGCAAATAACAGGATTTTACCTGTTATGGTTATTAAAGATTTTCAGGTTCACTGGGACCCCTGTGCATTATGGGGAAGGAGTTCTCCCAATGCAGAGAGGCGGCACCTGGGCAACCAGAAAGCCCCGCGGTGGGATTAAGCGCAGACGGATGCGCAGACAGATGCGCAGACAGATGGGCAGACAGATGCAGAGCCCAGCTCAAATCTCCCCAGAAACGCCCCGAGTCACCTGGCTAGTGTGGAGCCAGTACTTGAATTTCTGCCGGCGGCGGATGTGGGGCAGGACGAGGCGGTAGAAGGCGTGCTCCCCAGCCAGCGTGAGCAGTGCCCCTGCCACGCCCAGACACAGCAGCACAAACAGCCCAGAGAAGTGCTGTATGCCCATCTGCAGGGTCTGTTGGGTGAGGAGAGAGAGACGGGGGCTCAGCGTGACAGGCCTGCACATTCCTCACAGAAACACACACAAAGACAGTAGTCTGTAGCAGCTACCTGGAAACTAACTTCACAGTCAAAAGGTAAAATGGGAGACTGCCCCCCCCCCCCACTCCTCATAGGCTTAGCGAACCCACCCCCTCTGTAATCTCACAGCGGAGATCCAGCTATCCTAAGTCAGTTCTCCATTTTAAGCTCTAGGGGGCAGTGCAGGCTTACGCCCACATACAGTCACGCACTGGCTCTCTTAGGTGGAGTGCTGAAATTTATGATGAATCTTCCTTGGCTTGGCGTGGCTTTGCTGGAGAGAGACGACGAATCCTGCTGACAAAAACTAACTGAAATTCAAAAGGAGATTTTCAGCACCAGAAACAGAAATCACCTCCACGGACAATCGGTTCTTCCCGGTTGACAAGTCGCATAACTGCAGTCTGATTCGGAGCCAGAAGCTTCTCCTCATGATCAGTCGAATATGGGCACTGGTAATGGTGTCAGCTTCACAGTGCATGATCCTCATGATCAGTCGAATA
>JAODKM010000032.1:96175-107504 GCA_026780845.1 Petrocephalus sullivani
GGAGGAATGAGACTCGGGGGGGGGAGGGGGGGGGGGGGAACTGACTTCCTATTGATCACTGTACCGGCTCCCACTGGGCTACACCAGACATTGACTGCCGATCCCACACGCCGAGCAAAGCGTCATTCATCTTATGAAGACTTCTGTTCCCGGCTAAAATGCCTCAAGCTTCCTAGTATCCCACATCGAGATACTTAACACCTCAGTCATTAGAGTGAGATGTAGAACTAAGGAACACTAGTCGCTCATCTGTGTGCTATTAACACTAAGCTATGTTTGCAGTCATTAAGTTGTTCTTATGGTTGCTTCATGCCGGTCCATCACAGGGCACTGGGCAGGGGACACCCAGGATGGGATGCCAGTCCATCACAGGGCACAGGACAGGGGACACCCTGTATGGGATGCCAGTCCATCACAGGGCACTGGGCAGGGGACACCCAGGATGGGATGCCAGTCCATCACAGGGCACAGGACAGGGGACACCCTGTATGGGATGCCAGTCCATCACAGGGCACTGGACAGGGGACACCCAGGATGGGATGCCAGTCCACTGCCAAGCACACATGATTCTCCTCATATTCACTCAGCAGTGTTTCTGCCAGTGTCCTCAGTTACTCACATCATCGTGTTCTCTCTGACATAGTATTTAAACTATTTCAAAAGAACATTTGCATATTGTGATATTCACATTAAAATAGCAGTGCCTCTCTCCCTTATCTGTCCGGACGATAACAAAAGTTAATCTGGGTTTTATGTGAAACTATTGAGCGCTAACTAGTGACAGACTGAGCTGAAACATCCACCCATTAGTCACAAATACTCATCCAGTGCAGGGTGACTGCCAGCTCCTCCCACCCTGCCGGGAATGAACCAGTATGAGTACTTGCAGGAGAGCCACATAATCTCATATATTCTTGGGGAGAATATCCTGTATAAATTGCACACATACTGCGCAGCATTCAAACCCATAACCCTGGAACCACTTTGCTGCCCAAAGCTGAGATATAAAAATGAAAACTGTATCACTTACAAACAGATAGTCTGTGACATGTGCGGTCGATTCCTACATCAAGTGACCTAATGCATATGGTGTTGTGCGTCTTCATGTTCCGTTTGCATCAATAATAACGATAATAATAATCACCGCTAGCTGGTGTTTCCCCGGCGGTGTTCGAGCCCGTCTGCTTCCCGCGATCCCCCCCGTTCCCTGTTAGCACGCCCGTAACCGCACATTGAGATCGCTATAGATCACTCCCGCACTGGCTTCCCCAACCGCGCTGTCATTCTCCCGGCGCGTCGCCAAGCTGGCAGAGCGGCTGCTCCTCACCCTCCCCAGACGCACCGGCGTCCTGCACTTCTGCATCGCCTATTGTCCAGCTCAGGCTGGAAGCGCTGGAGCTCGCCAGAGAGGCAGAGAACTGCGGCATTTTCAGAATGCGGTCATCCGCCGTCATCCAGCGGGGCGGCCTCGCAATGCACCATCTCCACGCCCACTGGTCCGACCCCCGAGGACACCCCTTCCAATTAAATTAACTGTCTTTTACTCTTAAATATTGATTGTGCAGACCAATTAACTCAACCTATTAACTTTAATTTCTGTAATTACTCAGTCTTCTTGTAACAATTCAAAACAAATGGATTAATTAAATCCATTGACGATAAAAAAATAAGATGTTATTTTTCTGACAAGTAAAAGGTGAGTGGCACTCTGCTCAGGCCAGAGAAAGCAGTATTTATAAATGGTTTTATTATGTCCTATTCTCAACCTTTGGAATGTTTTATTACAGGTTAATTTCACTGAAAGTCTGCCCTGTACTAGACAGCTGTGTGGCCTTGATCTTTCTATCCATTTCATCCCAAATCAATGGGGTTAAGGTCAGGGGATTGGGAGTTCAGTGTGCCTAGGGTCAACAAGGGAGAGGCTTGTGTTTAACTTCTTTAACCAATCACAATCTTAATCGTATGACATCACTTTTTATTTATTTGTTTGTTTATTTGTTTATTTATTTATTTTCATTTTCACTCAACTCTAGGCTTCCAGCCATCCAGACATTAGGTGTGTGATTCAGTAAGCTGGCCTTCTGTGCTTGGGATCACAAGTTTGCTGGTTATTTTTCTTCTTATTATTATTATTAATAATAATAATAATAATAACGCTGTTGTTGTTATTACTATCTTATTACTATTATCATTATCGAAAACCCTTACATTGCCTTCGCAGGTAAGCATATTCCTATGTTATGTTTATGTTTAACTTTGACATGTCCCTTAACAGAAGGAATATACAATATAACCGGTTATTTAGAATTTGAAGACCGTGATTGGTTAATGAATTGAAACACACCCCTCCCTTGTTGGCCCAGGGACACAGCAAGCTGAGCAAAACCAGGACATGAGGATTGGGAGGGCCATGTCGTCGCTCTTAATGTTGCTTCATCCTCAGCATATTTCTCAAAGGGTACTTACAAATCATACGTTACTTGAAGTTACTTGAAGAACCAAAAATGCTGAAATATAGGCTGAAGAAGCCAGGATAAAGATGAGCCAGTGTGACGCAGTATCCAACCTGCCTCAGTGCTGGCTTGTAAGGTATTTTTGAACATCAGTACAAACATCCGCTTTCCATAAGTGCTTAATCAATCTAGTCTCTGTAATACAAGCATTAATGTGTCAGCTGACATGGTACAACACTGGTATTCATCTTCCTACATGAGGCAACCAGTGAAGGCTTTTCTCCCAGAGACAATTGGCTGAGATGTATAATTATATTACGTAAGGCAAGCACACAAGTAGCGCTTTTAGCAATTGTGTGATTTTTTTTTAATAGATGAAATTTTCCGAGGCTACTACCTCTAAGGAAACAGTAACGTTGGAGGTGGAGAGAGTGTGATTGCAGGTCTTTGGGCAGCTCTGATGCACGCCATTTTGTTCAGGGGTCACTGGAACAACAGCGGAGGCCTGGGAACCGTTTCCTTTTGCCTGAAACAATCACAGATTTGCAGGGCTTTTGTGAAGTTTCATCTCTCTCAGCGTAAAAGACTGATTATAGGACTAAAGCCTAAAATCCACACCAGAGTTCACTAATAAAAGGCCCAGGAGCATTGCATCCTGTGAAAGGAACCCTGGATGCCTAATTCAGAACCAAGAGATCAAAAAAATTAAAACAAAGGGCTATGAAATGTGAGGCCATTCAGTGCAGACGGGCCGTTTGGCTGACAGCAGGGATGAGGTGCCCTGGTTAGCCTCCCGCCAACATTCCCCGGGCTTAAGGGGCACAGGGATTACAGAAATGTGTTTTAACCAAAAATATGTATGTTTACAGGCACATTTTTTGCAGACAAAACACGGTCAAGGGAGAATTAAGACCGATTCCTGCTCCTGGATTGTACGAAGGGCATGGTAAATATGTACTGTGGATTTTCGGCCTGTGCTTAAAAGGTGCTGCAGTTTATAAAGAATAGCTGCATATTTTGAGGGATTAACTGAGCAGCTGCGAACGTGGTGTGGCAAAGCGACTTGGCTCCCATGCCAGCGTTTTGTTTCCGCTCCATGTTCGCACACATGCCAGTGTTACTGCTCATGATGGAATAGTTACATGATTTCTGCCTTTGCACAAGCTTTGCCATTTTTCACGGGGAAAATGAAATAACGTGCAATTTATCTGTGGTTTGCAGAAGGCCGACGAGACAGCGAGGGCTTTGAGGTGAGCACCCGCCCCGGCTTCACTCCTCAGAGTGCGCTCGCTTCCCGCTCGCCCGTGTAAAGCGTGTTTATCTGCCCATGACAGGCTGTTTCTCCAGCGTGTTTTTAACACGGCTCCTTCCATGACGACACGTCTGTGGGCGCGGATTTACCATGATGCGAACAGTCCCAAATCCATGTTTAATGTGAGGAAATGCAGGCAGAACTTCAACACAACGGGTAACAGGAAGCTAACTTGGGCGTGCCGTCCCCGCAATATATTTACTGTATTGCTTTTGTGTTCCCCTAAACCTTTTACTGTTTAAAAAATGTGTATGACTCCAATTTATATATCATCGTTAGTGATTCGATGAAATCCCCTCTGGTTCATATTTCCCTAATCACCCTCCTCTCAGATCAATAACTGAGCTGACAGACATAATGAGTGAAAAAGATGCACCATCTCACACATTCATCTCTTACATCCCAATGCTTTGAATATGACCTTAGATGCCTGTTAACTAGCAGCATACAAACATGATGTACCCATTCCCCCACTGCCTGCCAGAATGTCACAAATATAACAGACATCGTTGTCCGGAGTGTATCTCGTAAATTGCGATGGCTATCTTTCAGGCCCATGTGTATCTCATAATGTTACAAGGTCAGTTTGTCTGGGACGTAGTTCATTATACGTTTTATGGTAATTGTGGCACTGAATAAAACTGAAGAGTGCAGTTACTACAGGTAACTAATGCATGGAAATGGCACTAAGGTGAAATGAACTCTAACCACAGCACTGACAAATAGACGTATTAAAATTACCCCCGCTCCCTAAAGCAAACAGACCTACAGTATTTGTATAACCGCTATCTATTTAATCTACAAATAAAACAACTGCATTTATCTGCTCCATTGTTACTACTGAAAGTATTTTGCATAACTGAAACAATGCATTAATTCCTCTTTTATTGTGTTTTCCAGAATAAGCAACATCCATCAATGCAAATGAGCTCACAAGCAAAGCCACATGGCAGAATCTGCGAAATGCTGGGAAAACACTACGAAGTAATCCTGCGTGTGGATCTCGGCAAACTACTGCCAATGAAACGCGGAATACAGACACAGACCCATAAAAGACATCGTTAAATTATTTCCGTGGTTTAATGTGATTGTCACTGCTTCATATATCTGAGAAAACAAATTGTTTTGTGGGAGGGTCCCAACTGTGATTAGCCTTAATGAGTGTCAGTGTTACCCCTCCTGCCTGACTGGAAAGTGGCAAGAGTTTAGGAGAGAGTCTCACTGACGGGGGGGGGGGGGCCCTTCTCTTCTCTTCCTTCATGCTGAATCGTCTGTTATTCAATTGCTTTGTTCCCTCGAAGCCACCAGTGTTACAGAAGTCACCTCTTGCATTGGGTCACGCAGTTCATTGGCTGTGCAAATGAAATATCGACCACTTTTAATACAACAAAGCGGTTGTATTTACAGAAGACTGGAAAGTGCTTTCTGTGGCTCGTGATCAGATCAGCCCACCCACAAACTGAGAAGATGGAGGATCATTTTTCCTACTCATCCCCCCCCCCCCGTACACGCGTGCTCACGGCCACAATTAAAAGGCTGTTCAAATTAAAAGGATAAAAAAAGTGTTATTTGGGTCTCCGAGTTTCTGCGGGGATGAAGTAAATTACATTGCTGTCTTAGTGCATAAACAGCAAAATGAATTATGGGAAGAATTCATCACCCATCAGGATCTGAAGCCTAGCCAAGTAAGCGGAGGGCAGAGGGCAGGACACGCTTAGGATGGGCTGCCGGTGACTGAGCTCCACCTGAAAGACGCAGCTTGTGGGTGGAGTGGAGCCATGATTCCCACCCCCAGCTTTCTGTGGGTGAAGCTTGCATGTTCTAACAGTTACTGAGTGCAGCTCCTCCTATAATTAGGTGATCTCTCCTTTCAAAAGCATCCTCTCCTTGTGGCCTGCCTGTGCTTCCTGAGATAGGACTCAGGCTTGGCTCCATGTCGGACACTTGCTCACGGAAGATGATAGGATTCATCTGTGTCTTTGGACTGTGAACAGGAGACGTGCACACAAGATGCCCTGTCCACACCAGCCAGCTCCACCTACTGGACTACACTACAAAATGTGTACTCGTTAAGTCTTAAAGCTCCGAAAGAGAAGACATGACAATGAAATGGATGTTCGAAATCCTGAACACCGATTGCTTAATTCCACCCAGTGCTGTTTCCCAGGAAGAAGTGTGAGCTGACTGTGTGCCGTGTGTTGGTCTCCTGGGTTTGTGAGTAGGATGGGCTCTGCAGGCAGGGCTGCATCCCATAGTGGCAGCCAAGCGTGACATGTTAGGGCTGGTTTATACTCGGTGCTCGCAACACTTCCACATACACATCATGGCAATCAGACATTTTCTGCGTTCAATCCATGTGTCATTTGTGCAGCTATGTGTAGAATTAACGCTATGTGTACACAAGATGCAGTACCAAAAAAACCCCTGGGGGCAGTATGGTCACCTTTTGTCTCTCGACTATATGTCTATGTATGGTACAGTTGGCATTAAAGTAGCATCAGATTTTTGTAACGCTGAGTAGCCAAAAGATATTCAAAGGCAAAAGTAAAAATATTCCAAATGTTATTATTTGGCTCTGTACAGCATGTTCAAAATGTAATGGCGATTTAAGTTTTTTCTGCTTAACATTTCAATCTGAGTTAAAAAAGCAGCATTACATATACAAATGAACACTGACGTTTTACTTGAATGCCTTCCCAACAGACTACAGACAATTAACAAGACAGTGCAACATTACAACACAAAAAATATTAAGTATTGCTGGGTGATATTAAATATCGACATCACGTTACGCACATGCAATTCTCACTTCAAGTTTCTGTAGAAAGATACTGTGTCAAGGGAAACAAAACTTAGCAAGTTTTGCAATTATAGCAAGCCAGTCATAACCATTTTTATCCTTACTACTTAAATCACTCATAGACAGGTTTGGGAGAAATTAATTTATTTTGAACTATATGTATTACAGGTCATCTTCTTGAAAACATAATAAAAGTCATTGACATTAAGCTTTGGTAGCATTTCAGGCCACAACCTCAAACAAACAAGTATGGCCAGAAAGGATACAGCCGACCAGGATGGTTTATTGCACTGCCTCCTGGCAGACATGACTTTTAATCCTTCAGATTGACGTAAAATACGCACAGAAGTATGACCAGCAACACCACTTGTGCAGCTAATTACCAGTGCGAGGATGCAGTATAAAGCAGCCCCTAGGAGGAGTATAACTGGATGGAATGAGACGCTAGCCAGCCTGCCCACCCGCGCCATGGCTGTAGGCCCGTGCCACACTTCCAGGCTTCACCATCAGGAACCAGTCCAGAATCCTTGACAAGCCGTACACCTCACCGGCTCAGGCCAAAAGGCCATGACATCACAGGTGTGCCACACCGGCGCTCCCACGGTGACGTGAGCCACAATAAATTGGCAAAATGCTCAGTAAAAGCCTCTCTGTGAGCAGAGCTGCTACACTTGTACACCTTTTGCTGCGGAACGTCCCGGAGTTAATGTTAATGGTAAATAAAACATGCGGAGAAACACGTGTACAGATAGAAAGCCAGAAAGTGACAGCTCCCTCAGGCTACGGTGGGGTACGGCTCTGCAGCTTTTACGCATGTAATAGCCATTATGATAAGAAGCATATTCATTCCTTGGCCTCTATACATATTTAATGTGATGGAGCATGGAGACATCATGCTGACTTTCCTCCTCAATCACCCATCGGTCTGGCCAAAGGGGCTCAGCAGTGCACACTGTCACTTAAATTTCAAAACAATCAGACCCCCCCCAGCCCCCCACCCCGGTCTGCACAGTCAGATCTGAGATTACCGTGCACTTTATCAAGGGGGGATTACTATGAGAAATGTTTATGATTAATGGGGTAACTAATACAACTTTTTAATCATAATTTTTGTCTTTCTACCATAATTACTGGAATGACAGACCATGGCAAGAAGATAACCCTTCTGGACTGAATTCACCAAAATTTATTTGAGGCCTGAGTACACATCTCCCCTATGGCAAATCATCCTTTGAGAAATTTTTTCTGCCACCCTATGTACACATCTCTCCTATGGTAAATCACCCTTTAAGAATTAATTCCTGCCATCCCATGTACACATCCCCCTATGGTAAATCACCCTTTAAGAATTAATTCCTATGTACACATCTCTCCTATGGAAAATCACCCTTTAAGAATTAATTCCTGCCATCCCATGTACACATCCCCCTATGGTAAATCACCCTTTAAGAGTTAATTCCTATGTACACATCTCTCCTATGGTAAATCACCCTTTAAGAATTAATTCCTGCCACCCTGTGTACACATCCCCCTATGGTAAATCACCCTTTGAGAATTTATTCCTGTCACCCTGTGTGCAGATCCCCCCTATGGTACGTAAATTATCCCTTTCATCTAGCACTCTCAGTAGTTCAGAACATAAGCACCGAAGGGACAGAATCAAACCTTTAGAACGCTTTTAAATGTCTTTTTAAAGAGTCATTTTGAAAACAATTTACTTCTCACAACATGAAAGCAACTCATTTATCGAATATTCCAGTTCCAGCATGATGGCACAGGCAGACTTTTTCCCCTCTTCGCTCCTAATCTCTTATGAAAAATGAGCTAGTTTATTTTTCTCAAATGTATTTCCTGTTATTTTAAACATTAAAAATGTAAAAAGTGAAAATATAGGCAAGTCTCTTCCTAAATAGGTCATGTTTATACTTTTACATTTTCTCATCAATTCAACAGTAATTAATGTAAACATATTTTAATCTCTCTCCTTTTTGAGATGTAAATTTACCTCTATTTATGTGTTTTCTATGTGGTACAACAACCACGTTTCCGTGGTGTAAGTCCCTGCTTGTTGACTGCATACAAATTTAAAGACTAATGAGTGTTCCAGCTCGCTGCAGTTGAGTGAATGAGAGAGGGCTGTCGGAGCGCACGCGGGACATTGACCCAAGAGCAAAGCACCCTGGGGTCTGTCTGAATATTGATTTAGCCCAATATGCTAAATGTTAGTACTTGGGAAGGCTATGTCAGTAGTTACGGTAGCCGATAAGGAGAGTGTAGCGGGGACGGCTAACAGATGGCTCAATCAGGCAGGGATAAAGCTACATCTCACATTACAGACACTCAGGTGAGATGGTTTCGCACTTGATAAGAGGTGAATTTATGCATTTCTAGGTATGTTTTTTTTTTTTTGCATATTTTACCGCTTCACCAAATTCTGAGGGGTTGCCAAGACTAAGAAATTCACACTCCCCTTTCATTAACAAGCCAAAAATTCAACACAGCCTCACCCTTTAAGGCAGAAAATATTAAAATGACAGTACTATATATAAAATGACAAATCTTAAAAAGGTTATTTTTCTAACAGAGGCGAACAGGAAACTGCACAGTTTGAGGAATGGAGCATTAACCTACCAACACATAAAAGCATTAGAAACCAAACATGAAAATGATACGGGTAACCAGCCCTCACCCCCCCACGAGAGTCAGCAGAAAGCAGGCTTATTCTTTACTGCATAAGTAAAAATAACAACACCATATCCTTCATTTGTTTTAATATTTCTATTAAGAATCTAATCTCACACATAGCTTTATAAATATTTAAGGCGACCACAGCCCGAACTAACCAAAAAAGCTGCTACAGCGCAGCCTGTTACAGATGATGCATTTCCCAGAACGCCCCCCCCCCCCATATGCGGCCAATGAGGATCGTCCGCATCACTTTGTGACTGTTGGTAACGCTGAGATTTAAGGCCTCAAAGACAGAAACCTGCAGCACCTGCAGCTGAATTTAGATACGTACGGCATCCCACGGAAGAGTAACTGTCAAAACATGAAATATCCCGGGCTTCAAAAGAAATCAGCAAAAGCAGACTTTTCTTAAACAGGACCCTAAAATGACAGAATCATTGAGTATAGCCCATAATAACACACAGCACTGGGGACAGAACAAGCATGAGGAGGTGTGAGTGTTCAAGTATAGCACCCATCAGTTAGCACTACAGTGTGATGCACTAAAAATAAATAAAATAAACAAATGCATCACCATGGAAACATGCCTTTGAGGGAACACTAACTGGGAGTTCTGCTTATGTGAATACAAATGGTCTTGGGGTGTTACTGGGGAAAACATGAAGTTTTGCAACAAACACTCCGTTATCATTCCCCTGGGGGGTCGATTACGTCTAAGGATAATAAATAATACATTATTTGGTTGAGTGCCTTTGTCAGAATGCTGTTTGTTTAGTTGACGGCACTGCGTGGGAACATGCCATATCTTGGCGGGGGGGGGGACACTGAAATCCTCATGGCCGCTCCCCTGCATCCTCACGCATAATCCTCGGCCCGTCAAGGGGCCGTCCTCACTGACTATGAGGACAAGGCACTGAGGCAGCCGCTCGTGGGTGTGATGGGCTCTCCGCATGACTGTTTCTGTTTGCTTTCTCAAATTTGTAATTCTACCTGTTGAAACGTTACAGAAAAAAAAGCCTAAATCCCCATACAACCGTATTCGTACCGGGACAAGGCTTCCACTGTCCGTGCTTTCCGACAGAATCTGTCAAAACAAGAGGTGAGATGCTTCATCGGGCAGCAGGCACTAAAGGGCACTCCACCCATCGCCGTCAGCTTCTTCACTCATTTTTACACAGATGATCTTCCAGTATTATTATTTAAATAAAACGCCTACAACAGCCGTACAATATTATCAGTAACATTCAGCTATCAGCCTGTTGTTCACTTTTTAGTGGAATGAAATAGAGCCTTATTTGCACAAGAACAGGCACATTACAATGTGTTTTTTCACATAACATCTTGCTCTCCTTTTTCCATGACATACATGCAAAGAGGCACAACAGCGAAGCTTGGGGTCTGAGCTTCCGTCCGAAACCCATGGTGCGTTTTTTCAGGGAGCATGGGGGCCCAACAGCAGTGGGGATTCAGCATGGGATTCAAACCAGCAACCCTCCTGTCACAGGCAAAGAGGCCTAGCTAAACTCAACAGCCTAACTAACTCAAACGCGGCTCCAAACCTAACCCTGTTTGTCGATTGTTTTTGGGTAAACCTAAATGTTCCAGGCTCAGCAAGCTTTTTGTCACCTCCTCCACTGTTCTTCGCCTTTGGGCTTCTGAAAGACTACTGACTATTTTTCTAAGTTATATTTTGAAACTTTTGATTAGTTTAGTTAGTGACCACCAGTTCCTCAGAAGTGCATCTCATTAACTTTCCCTGCATTATTCATCAAATACAGATGCCTTCAACAGCAACACAAAGAACAAATGGCTGCAGTTCATCATCACGTTAATGCAAAATCAATACTATAACTCGTTGCTCTGATAAAGATAGATTAATCATCAGCCACATTAAATGTCAGTTATATTTTATAGACTCCCTTTCCTGTCTCTCAAAATATAAACATACAGGCATTACTACTGATGCCATTTTGTTAGAAGATGGGACAAAACTCTTCAAAAAACACCAATATTTTATGCTACCCTTCCTAATTCACTTGAGTGAAAAATGAAGTCTTGCCCCTAATATTAAGGCTG
>JAODKM010000032.1:110543-122398 GCA_026780845.1 Petrocephalus sullivani
GGTTCCTGAGACCTACTGATGACTCTTAGAACCATTCAATGGATGATGCTGTGCGTGTGTGTGTGTGTGTGTGTGTGACCAAGCGGTTGGTTGGATGGCTTAGCAGCTCCATTCATTTCACTATTACAGTCATTCCATTATATATCATATACACAGCAACATAAATATACCCTAAATAAGACCCATTTGTTTATCTTCCCTAGCTGCTTATCCAGTACAAGGTCATGGTGTCCTGAGCTCTATCCTATGCTGCACAGGGTGCGATCCATCGCAGTACGCACTCTCGCACACTGGGGGCGCCACCGATTCATCTAGTGACATGTTTTTGAACTGCAGGAGAAAACCAGAGTGCCTAGAAGAACCCCACCAAAATGCAAACTGCACACACACACACACACACACACACACACACACAGACATAGACACACATACACAGAAAGACACACACAGACACAATGACAACACACAAAGATTCCAGGAGGTGCGAGGCCTCGCTGTCACCCCCTAAATAACATATTTAATTTGTTTCTCCGCTCTGCTATCAATTTGCTTTGCGCGGCAGCTTGCGGCACTTCCCACGAATCCCAAATATTAGCATGATCCCACTACATGCTGCTTGACTGAGAAGCAGAAGCGTCCAGCAGCTTAACGAGCCCCGAGGGCTCAGGGGCTCAGCCGTCACCATCCACAGTCCAGGGTGCCAGCATATTTCCAGCGGTGGCTCATTCTTCCCCGGAGGGGAGTGAACATACGTGTGTTACTTGGGGTGTACACAGCTCCTGGAGACGCCTTCAGACAGCTCAGCCAGTGAGGGACCTAAGCTTATGACATTTCTCGTTATAGAAACCTATTAGATCAGTAATATAATATCGCCAATGTCATGTTTCAGGTAAGCGGTTTCATAAATGGGCCATTTAAATGTAATGGTGGCGTAAATTGACAATGGGAAACACTCTATATTCTTTTATTTGGCTTTTTACGGGCCTTGGTGTTCTTTCATAATGTCTCTTCATTCAAGCTCGCTCATTTTTCAGTTGAAATGGATTCTAATTGCGGTAACGTCACCAGGAGAATCCAGAGTTCTGAGCTCTGAATCTGGAATAAAGACCATTTCATTTAATCTTTTTTTCTTAAAATTAAGTCTGCTGTTTTAGCTGATGGGCTGCAGAGAAATGTTACCGGTACATATGTTTGGGCAGCTTCCACTTAATATGTCAAACAAACAACAGTTTCAGTAATCACAGTTTTAATCCACGTGTATTTAGTGTATAAGTATTTTGTGTGCTTTACATATTTAAACACCCCACACAGCATCACAATCAGCCTCAAAATGAAGCTAGTTCGTAGGGTTTATTCCTTTTATGCAGGTCTTTACTTCTGATTAGTCAAAAATTAAGATGAATGTACTGAAATGCTGAAATCACCAAATTTCACATTTACTAGCTAATGTGGATCCTGAGTCCCACACATCGGCTCGACTGAAAAAATTAACAGGGGTTAATTTCCCCAGGGGAGCGAAGCCTTTCACGTCTGACTCAGATTCATCCTTTGGAGTAGCCTAATAAATTTCAGAAATGAGCATTTGTCTTAATTTTTGTGCCGTCATGTTTTCAAGCCACATCTGGTGGTGCTGAAAGATTTCTCATCATTTCCAAGTTGTCAGAGTGAGTATTAATGAAGCGTGAGGCTCAGGTGGGCGCAGCACCAAACAAAACACCTCCAGCGCATCCCAGAACTCCAGCGAAGAGCCGCTATCATCACCCGCTACATATCAGTAAGTGTGGGAGCCACCACACGTAGCTAAAGTGAAAGGTGAGACTCATCATGGCTTCAAAACAAATTCAAAATTAACCTCAAGACAAGTTTTTCTGGGTCCTGGTAACCCGGGAGGTGAGTTTCCATACTGATATATAAACTCCCAACCCAAGAAAACAGTACCTAGGCTGTCATTTGTCAAAAGTAGGCCGCGCCTTCAGTCATCGACTGGTATGTTTCGAGAAAAACCCTTCAATTTCATAACCACCCTAACAACCTTGCTTTGTTGGGGTTGTGCTTAGGAAGGGTTATTGTTTTCGCCACAGAAGCTGAGGATTTGAATCTCACCACATGAGAGCTGTTTCCCTGTTAGAAACTCAGCAAAATCCATTCAAATTCTTAGCACAACAGTTCAGTTGAATGGGTGACCATGGCCAAGTTTCTCTGGCAATTTGTGATTTTTTTGGCCCTGATTTATGCCTGACAGCCAAGACTAAAAACGAGGAGGTGCTGGCATTCTGCGATTTGTGAAATGTCACTTAATCAACCAAAGTCTTCAAAAAAAGTAATGCATGATGCCATTTACAGAGTATCCTTGAGAATGCCATTAGCCCCACAGCTAATGAGTCAATGCTCATACTATAATGACACTCTCCACTGTTACCATGTCAGTGCTGTGCAGTCCCCCCTGAAATCTCAAACCTCGGTGCACAAACAAACAAATACGCCTAGCCTGTGGCTCCCATCCTTGCCAATCCTCGGCCTGACGGGACTCGAGCCGCGTAGGGCTGTCTGCCAGAGGACAGTCGGTACCCCCTATTTGTCAGTCCACCACTGCATTTCCACGGGATGCATCGGCACACAGTGAAGATACAGGAAAAAGAGGCCGGCGGGTATCCATCCCATAACCTGATGGGTTGAGGGGATTAAAAAGAACAGTGGCAAGCTCAACCTGTGTGACCAGCTGCTCACTTCCCAAGCGCACACCATGGCTTTTTCAGCTCCTTGAAATGAATGGCGCCCCTCCCATGCCAGGAGGGGTATTGCACCCCAGTGTTAATGGGAGCATACAGTTATTAGCAAGAAAATCAATTAAAGAGGCCACAAATGGCATGACAGCGGGCGTCCCTGGCAGCACAGACGGAAGAGGGGTTACCATGAGGGCTCACCGCCCCTGCCTAAAACTACTGCCACAAGGGCAGCGTCCTGTTGTCAGCCCGGTTGCTCCATTTAAGAGCATTTGAGAGACTCATTCCCTAAAACATCAGCAGCCGGAATTAGGTTAAACAAAAATGGGACCCCATTCACATTTTGGTGAACTCCATAACAGGTAGGCACCTGCGTAACACTGCTGCCAGTATGGGTGCAGTCCAGATGTTCACCCCAACCACTCTGGATTTCCACCAGCAGTCCGGAGACATACAGCTAAATGAATTTCTCTTGATTTCTCTTGGTCCTGCTTCTACAGAGCCTCACACCAGGTCCCCATCCTCACCTTCACACAGCAGGGGGGCATGATGACGTTGGCGTCGAAGAGTAAACAATGAATTTGTCAAGATCTGGCCTAATTAAAGCAGTCAGATCTCAGGTGAAGACTGTACAAACGCTGGAGCTGCCTGTCACTCTTGATTAAGGGCCCATCTGCACTCTGAACGTCAGATAATTAGACCACTGAATAAAGTCCAGTTCTTCTGACTGTCATAGGGAACGCAAAGGGCCACATGGCTTGCGGAGGATTCTCTGGCATCACACACGTAGCGACGTTTAAAAAATCTCACGCACAGAGGAGGTAGGAGAAAGTACAGCAAGGTGAAGGGGAGCGGGGGGGCCAGAATGCAGATGGCTGAACTGTGGTAGGGCTCTTTAGGTAGACCTGCCAACTGCAGGATCTGAATAAAGTGCATAAGTGAATAAGTTATCTCAGTGGTACAATGATTGAAAGGGTAATGGTGTGTACATATACAGGATTGGAACATATCCCAAAGTTCAGCGAAATAAGTAGGGGATCAAAACACATTTCACAATACGTCAGGCTTTTCAGAGATGTATGACATGTATCAACCAACACGTCTGCTCAAGTGTCATCCAACCTTGCAGAATCCTACACTGTCATTTCGTCTGGGGAGAAACACACATTATTCATGCAAAATTCTGTAGATTAATTAGTCTGACAAACCAGTTAATCATCTTTTATTTGAACACACGATCTACCGCGAGAGAACGCTGCTTGACATCTTCTTTTTCTCTGCACTAAGTATTTGAAGCCAGTGTTTGACGTACGCCGACATAACCTGTCACATTCTAAGAGGCGCGGGTTAGGAGAAAGCGGCGAAGGTGCCCGGAGGGTGTCGGGTTGGTCCCTTCCTTCCAGAGGATGACGCTTTGTTTAAAGGAAGAGGGAATCATCTGGACGGCAGAGAAGGAATCATATGGATGCGACAGCAAAGAAATCAAACAACGAAGCAAGTCATTACAAATATAAGCCATCAGAAAGCGAGGCCGTCTGACAGGCGACGAGGAACGTAAACGTTTTATTTCCTGGGGAGTTTTGCTTACTTTCATCTACTCAGTCTACATCTCTACTTTTATGCCCAGGAGCTGATGTTCTCTCTAATGAGCTATAAACTCCACCATCACTCATTTCCAGAGGAAATACAGGCAGATACAAGGTTAGATCAGACATCTAACAGCGAGACTTGTGTACATACTGGCTCTAAACCAAAATGAAACTAAAGAGAAGTATTTAGTTTCGGGGGCTCAGAGGGTCCGGACACAGTGTCTGTTATCTGTTAGCAGATTAGTATCACCATCGGGCTTCTGAGCAGGGTCCTTAAGACCCATTTGGGGGGGGGGGGGCGGCTGACCCTGCTTTCTTGAAAACATACATCAATTTGGATAATGGCATCTGCTAAGTAAATAAAATGTAAATTATTTGGGTTAGGAAATAATATACACTCGAGTCAAATCCTTGTAATCCATCTTCAGTCTACCCAAAGTCAATGACGGCTCATACAGGAGAAGTGATCAGGAGGGGTGATCAGGAGGAGTGATCAGGGGGAGTGATCAGTGGGGTGATCAGGAGGGGTGATCAGGAGGAGTGATCAGGAGGGGTGTCCTGAAAGCGCAGGCCAGCACTGCCTAGTGATTTTGGCAGAGCAGGCCTGGTGCACTAATCACTTGGTGCACTTTCGCAAACATACTAACCTCCCACAACAATATATTTGTTCCTCTTATTACATGTTATGTCACCTGCTTTGATTTCCAGACCACTGAACTGAAAAATTCTTGATGTCCCCCCCCCGCCAGATATTACCTGCTTTTGCTCCTCTTATTATGTCAACCTTTTGACGACCATCTCAGCTGGGAGCCTTAAGATTCAGGAAAAAACAGGGACATGAACATCCTAGCACCTTGACGGTCAGAGTCAGCAGGATATTTGACATTATAGTGCTTTGGACGGCCCATCACCAGATAGATTACCCCATAGTGAATTCAATTGCCCAAAGAGGCACTAGTCCTAATGTCATATGTGATCACAATTAAGCTATAAGTGAAAAATCAGATGAGAACTCTATGTCAAGGTGAATTATATCACAGTAATATTTATAGTGTAGCAGCCAATCAGAGCCCATCACCATGCCTGGCATTTGTAATAATCCCTCTTGTGTTGTCCTGATTCCATAACAAGTGTCCTGGTCAAACAGCATCCATATCCTTTTTGAACTTATTCAATTTGACTTGATGGCTGGTTTTGCAGAAAATGACAGAGGCGGAAAACGTCATAAAAGGAGCCAAAACACAAGGTCAGTCTGAACTTCTAGTGTCTTTTGTTTTGGTTCTGGGCGGTGCGCTGCCAGAACCTTACAGGAATTTAAATCAATGTTTATTATCATTTGCTTTGCATTTTATGTTACTTTAAATGCAAGATTTTTACTACTGGACAAATACTTGAAAAACTAGGGGCATTAAAGTTGCATTTCAGCACACACCCTAATAAGCTCATTATTTTATAGCATAATTGAGTGGGAAATGCAGCACTAAGTCCACAGGGAGAGACCGCGTCACTGGGCTTTTGTGCGGAGTAAGAGCTTTCATAATATTCTTCAGGTTTTAATCTAGCGACAGTCCTGATCGCCCTGCCCTGCTCCACGCTGCCATTTCTTCTATGCCAAGCAAACCCATTTTTGCTGTGTGGCTGTTTTTTATGGTTGTTTTCACTGGCAAAGCTAAGATCCTGGAACACACCCAAGGGGTCCTTGCTAGTCTTAGAATAATCATCAGATTAAAAGCCCTAAGTGTGTTCATTCGCTCTGGATCCGTCGCTAATTCTAAACTGAGTCATCCAGCTAGACACTCTCACTAAAGCACAGTTGGATTTCTGCTCCTGGGACCCCGAACCTGCAGATGGAAGGTCCCAGGATCGACTCCTAAGCCTCCAGGCCACATGCAGACGATTGGAGGAACAAGCTGCAGGTAGAGCTCAGTCTGCTGACTCTGCTTGTTAGAAGCTGGAGTGGCTAGTTGCAGCGTGGACTAACTGAACAGGTTAGGGACAGGAAAAGGGACTAGAAGTTAGTGTGACAACAGCCAATTGGAGGTGAACGGGCCTTACTGGAAGCCTAGAAGCTGCTTACAACAGGGGTGGGCTTCCTTACAGGGTTACATCAGCTCTGTCTCTTTACTTATACAGAGCTAACATGCCTTTAGGGTTCCATCTGCATGGGAGTCAGTCTCTGTTGACTGGGACAGGGGTGCTAATTAATTGTACTTGCTACTCATTCCTTCTCATGGTTCTAGACAGTTGTGTTGTGTTGTACTCACCACTAGCAGCCACGAAGAAGGCACGGAATCCCAAAGCCGCCTTCCGTCTCTCGACTCCCACCCAGCCGGTGCTGTTCCTGAGAGCTGCTGGGTTTTAATCTCAGTCCCTATCCATTCCCAAATAAGTTTCTCCTCAAATGAGGTTCCCGACCCAGATGATGACTACAACGCCGTCTATCACCACACATCCACAAGAAGCCAACCCAGGAATGGATCGGTCACCTGACTGTGATTGCGAGAAGCACAGAGCAACGCCCTTTGTTTACGTGGAAAGGTCAGGGACACACGTGTCTTACCTGCTCTGTCAGCCTTACTTACACTGTTTAAGGAATAATGGATAATCTCAAATAGTCCAAGACACTAGACTTAAAAGGATCTATAAATGGCAGAGCTGCTGTATCTCATCGCCCCAAGCTGTTTGACCAAGCAGCAACATGGAGTGATGTGTTTCTACCCTAAAGAACCACGGGGCTTTCATACGCTGCATCGCAAAATTAGATTATTTATCAGTGTTACCAGCCAAGTTCATCTTTCGAATTTCAAACAAGTCCTGCACCCTCCCAACCCCAACCCGCTTTACCAACAAGGTTTTCCCCAAGTGAGGATCCTGACACAGCTACAGAGGCATGAGATTTAGTGTGCATGTGGTTCTCCATGCAGTCTCTGCTCACTCCCTGTGTGGTTCCCTGTGCAGTCTCTGCTCTTTCCCTATGTGGTTCCTTGTGTGGTTTCCACACTCTCCCTCTTGTAGTTCCCACATTCTACCGGTGTGCTTCCCACACTATCCCCCTGTGCTTTCCGTGCCCTCCCCCTCTGGTTCCTACGCTCTTGCCTTGTGGTTCCTGTGTCCTCCCCATGTGCTTTCCACACTCTCCCTGTGTGCTTTCTGCACTCTCCCCATGTGGTTCTCGTGCTATCCCCCAGTGATTCCAGTGCTCTCCCCGTGTGCTTTCCGCAATCTCCCCTTGCACTTTCCCCGCCCTCCCCCTGTGGTTCCTGCATTCTCCCCTTGTACTTTCCCCGCCCTCCCCCTCTGGTTCCTGCATTCTCCCCTTGCACTTTCCCCGCCCTCCCCCTGTGGTTCCTGCATTCTCCCCTTGCACTTTCCCCGCCCTCCCCCTATGGTTCCTGCACTCTCCCCATGTGCTTTCCCCGCCCTCCCCCTGTGGTTCCTGCATTCTCCCCATGTGCTTTCCCCACCCTCCACCCCGTGGGTCCCGCACTTTCTCCATGCACTTTCCGCGCTTTCCCTGTGTGCTTTCTCTGCTCTCCACATGTGCTTTCTGCACTAACACCCTGTAGTTCCCACGTTCTCCCCGTGTGTTTCCCACACATGTGCTTCCTGCACTCTCCCCTCGTGGTTCCGGCGTTCTTCTGTGTGCTTTCCACACTCTCCCTGTGCTTCCCGCACTAACAACCTGTAGTTCCCTGTGATTCCTGCACTCTCCTCGCGCAGTTTCTCTCCCCTAGGTTGCTACAGGCTCCCCCTGACTTGCCCGTTTCCTCTAATGTCACGAAGACCATTTTGCAAAGCCAGAGAGATGCCTGGACTCAACTGAAAGCGCAGACAGAACTGGCATGAATGGCAGAAATACTCATTCAATTCAAACTGCGCTTACTACATAGTGCATTTTTACAAGCGAGCTGTCAGACAGCCTTTTATGGTGATTTATTCCAGCTGGAATGAAAAAAAGAACACAATAAAATCATGACAGTTATTCTCTGACCAAGACTGAAGAGGAAATGATGGAAATTATGTCAGTAAAAGAGTGAGTGACAAATGTCACTGTAAACATTGTGCAAAAATAGTTCTCAGCATGAAGCAGCACTGCCTGAATGCTTTAATAAAAATATGAGTATTATTGGCATAATGTCCCAGTTATATAAACTGACTATAAGTCAGTTCACACACAAATCTCTTTACACTGCTAATATGCACATTTTTGTCCAACAGGAACCGTCCTGTTTGGACTTCATGAATTTATGTAATGAGATTCCATATGTTTTTTTATTCTGCTACTGTACATAATCACTAATATCATTTAGATACTAGATGATTAAGACTTTGTGACTCATATATAAATCAGACTTTTAAATAAGTCCCTCCTTTTGCCAATGAGATTTACATGTGTTTCTGTAATGTTTTGGTGCATAATTTATATATTATAATACGTAATATAACTCTTTCTGTATTGGGTGCTTTTCAGTATCCAACATTATGCAAATCTGGTTCCACATTCCTATGTAAAAACCTCCAGCAAACTCTTCCCTGTGACCTAATGTGTTTAATGCATGAGAGCAGATTATGCAATTATCATATCAATTGGCCTCCTTGGCGGACTGTGGTTTACTGCTTCAGAGCCTGTGAATGCCAAGCTCTGGGATTATCAGTCCTCACCGGTTGGATAATGGCAGGCAGCAAAGCCCGCAGATACCTTATCCGGGTGACGGCCGCCTGCCAGGTCGCTCACATGTTCTTTGTGGTGCCTCAAACTCAGGCTTCTCACATTCACACTGCTGGCAAATTAGCAAAGCCTGCTGGTCTTTCCACCCATTTTATCAATACCAACCTTTCTTTCAAAGATGACCATTATTACTTGTCCATGTTTAAAAAGCTGAAAGCTCCACTGTATGTATTGCTACAGTACTGGCCAGTAAATTAATAAACCTGTAATGGTATGATGATGAAATCAAATCAGGCCTCATATCAGGTGATTAAATTAATACTGGCTGTGATTATTGCATGCCCTGTGGAGCGCGTTTGAATGTGGAGAGTTATTGTAGTACTTGAGTCTGGTCTTGAGACCAGTGTAGACACCACCTTGTCACGTACTTGGACTCATCTCGGAATCAAAAGCAATTCAACTTAGTCTTGACTAGAGTGGCATGAATTGGATAATTTTAGAGGGAGACCTCGAGACCGAGTGCACGTGTATTGGGTTTGTACACTTGTAATGCCGATTTGAAAATCTCAAGTTGCAAATCAGTGACTTTGAAAACACAAGTGTGAAAAACTTTATAGTAAACACAAGCTATGCTGCACGGGTGTACAAAACTAAAGTACAAGTGTGAAAATCTCTACATGGGTCTACAAAACTAAATTACAAGTAAAGTATGCAAATTATTTTACACAACCACAGAATTCTGCCATAATAATCACTCCATAATTATTAAGAGTTTGTGCAGTGTCAACTGCAGAATCCCTATTGTTTTTTCTCACTGGAATTGCTTTATTTTCATTATTATTATTGCTCTATTTAACTTACAGTCACAGGCAGCTTATGTGATAAGTGTTTTGTGTCTGATTGTTCTCTGCTAATTTAACCCTTGTGTATATGGGACTTTCAAGAAACACTATTACTTTACTATGGGTACAAGGGCTAAAAAAGTTATAAATACTTGTTGGATGCAATTCACATGTTTCATTTCTCATCCTTGGATTAGAATATAGACCAGTTAATACTTGGATGGTATCTCATGTGGTCATGCTGTTATACCTTTTACATCTACTACACACTGAATATTGAACAGAAGCTTGACTTTTAAAAAATATTGCGAATCAAATCACAATCACAGAAAGACAGTCATAAAAATTGTGACTAGATATTTTCCCCAAATGGTTCAGCCCTAGAGGGTGGGGCTCCTGGCAGGGAGAGCCGTATTTTCCCAGGAATTCTGGTGTTAAGACAGTATAATCTAGTCCAGGAATAATATTCGTTTAATATTAGTTTAAATCATACAACAGAGACATAGTGCTGAATGGTTCACTGCAAAAACCATTCTGTTTGTGCTGTAATTCCCAACTGAGTGTTTTTTATAATGAGGCACATCACCCGCCCCGTGAGGGAGCATCAGTTACGGCACTATGGCCATGTGGCGTGATTCCCCGAGGGTGATCCGACTCACGGGATCCTCACTGGTGAGGGGCTGTACCAAGCTGGGGGGACGCCCACATAACATCTAGCGGCGACAGACAGACGGTCATTTCCGGAGGGTGGGACTGGACTGCATGTTGGCCTGGGAGGTTGCCAATCAGGAACCTGAGGTGGTTTGTCATACTGTATGGTGGCTGCCACAACGTGCTGCACCAGTACATGCTCCTCAACCTCACCTGACCTTGTTTTTGGGTGGGGAGGGGGGGGGGGGGCAAAATATTCTATTTGTTTTTGCTGTAGACAGTATGTGTTTAATGACTAATGTCAAGTTTTAATAAATTGAAAACAGACCTGTTTTATTAGGTCTCGGTCTCAACTCGGTCTCGCCTCCTTCAAAGACTCTGTCTTGAATTGGTCTTGCCTCCTTCAAAGACTCTGTCTTGACTCAGTCTCGGCAACTTCAAAATCCCAAGCTCTTGGTCTAGACTCGCACTCAATAAAGTCTTGTCCACATCCCTATCGCAGAGTCTCTCTGTTTTCATGTGGTATTCCTCCCATAATACACGGCTATAGTGCCATAGGCCAATTCTGAGTGGGCAAAACCATGACATCACAGGAAGCTGCATGTGCAAAGTGGTGGCGGGACAACAGTAGAAACAGCAGGAGACAAATGGGCAGAGACCCCAAAATAAAGAAGTAAAATGTCGTGTTGTGATATTGGTTGCCAAAATATAAATTGAAAACACATCAAACTTTATTTTTATAGGACACCGCCATCAAAGATGACATTTGAAGCAAAACAGGTCTAGATAATACTCACAAATATAATTCAGCCATAAAATAATATTTAGCTAGGGCTGCCTACTGTATCTGTATCTGGTGTGACACCAGAATCTTAGGCTCACGCAAGAAATCTTTGTTATTCCATTATAAACCTAAAATTAGCTACATCAAAAGTGTCGAGGTAGCTTGCACCCTATAGAACTATTTACAAGATAATAAAACTATTACATGCATACATACACAGAGCTGGTGCTAGTGCTAGTGCTGCTTCTCGCCTTGTGCCTTTTGAGAACCTGCCCGCGTTTCCACCGGTTCGGAAAAAGAAGTGAACAGAAATGTCACGTAGGCGGAAGTGACGTTAAAGTAAAGGTTCATATGTTTTCGGACCTATTTTGATCTATTGTTGACTTTTAATACGCTGCCGAACCGTAAAAAAAAAAGGTTTCAGAGTGTGATGGGTGTTACGCCCTGTCTTTATTGCCTGCATCCACTTTTGTCTCCTTAAAGCCCCCCCCCCCCCCCCCCCCCCCCCCCCCTCTCCTTCTTCCCCCCCCCCTCCCCCCCCCCCCCCCCCCCACTCCTCCCCTTTTCTCCCCCCCCCTTTCTTTTTTCCTTCCTTCC
>JAODKM010000032.1:122498-152228 GCA_026780845.1 Petrocephalus sullivani
ATTCGCCGAAACACCTTAAAAAAAAAAGGTTTTGGGGTGTGTTGGGTGTTACGCCCGGTCTTTTTTGCCTGCCTCCCCTTTTGTCTCCTTAAAGCCCCCCCCCCCCCCCGTCTCTGTAGGCGAGTTTATTATTGCTCGCCACTTTACCGCTGTCCTACTAAAAATGTAACTTTGATGTCCGCCTCATGTTCTATTTGCCACTCAAGCGTCACAATATTTAACTTATTCAACATATGACATGTTTATAATTTATTATTAACACCGGCCAGCAAATCGATCTTTCCTTTTCCGTAGAATAAAAGGAACGATGTAGCGTTATTCTGCTAATACGCGGGCGAATGGTCTTCTTAGGCCGGGTTCTATTGAACCAATATCAGAATGTATTCACTGATGGAGACTTCAGAGAACTTTTGCAAGTCGCTCTGCCCAAATGCCATAAATGCAAAATTCAAGTTGTTTCATTGCTGGCACAGACAGTATATCTTGAATTTTCCGGTTATGTGGAAAGTTTGGATGCAATAGTCCACTCCTGCTGACGTTACGGTTCCAGATACCGAGAACAGCTATGCTGTGGTACCATGCAGTACATATTTATTTTAGCCCAAGGCCAGTTTTTTTTTGCGGTGGAAATGTGTGGAACTAGTTCCGGATCGGGAAAAAAGTCCAGCACCAGCTCTGGCATCAAACTGATGGAAAGGAGGCAAGAGAGACACTAACACAGAGAGAGAGACAGCGACAGGCACAGACAGAAACACTGACAAAGGCAGACAGACAGACATACACTGACAGACAGAAAGATGGACTGATCGGTGACAGACACAGAGACACTGACAACGACAGAGAGACAGGTACTGATAGGGGCTGTGGAGTGTCAGCAAACTAGCCAATAAAGTGCTGCACCTTATGATTTGTGTTGCTTTTGTGTTTAATATTTTAATAGGGCTACAAGAGCATTAACAAAAAAATGCAGCACTGACCTGGCTTCCTGTCCAGGACACACTTGGCTGTGAGCCCGGTGCATCCTGCGATAGACCCTGCCACCTATCCTGCGGCCGTGTGCTGTATGCAGGTAGACATGGATGGATGGATGCAGTGTATGAAAAAGGCTTAACAGCTGCCTTTGAAGGCAGAGGGAGAGACAGTTCTGAGAGCCACCTAGGCAAATGTGCCCCATTTATCTGTGGAGCTACAGTACGCAGCCTGCCAGCCCTTTAAAACTCGCTTCAGAGCTCAGACTGTCTGCCTTCCTCCCGATATACATCACAATGAGAGTGTCATTTAGCACCCCTGTCTGGATCACACAGCGCACATCCACAAGATCAGTCGGCATTTACCCGGCCCAGTGGGACAGAGAAAAATCCAGGGGAGAGCAACGGTGGGCCTCTCACTCAGAGCCTGGGACCCTTCTAATCAAATAAGTGCATTGCGTTTGTATTGACTCAGCTTTCAGGGGGCTCGCTTGGTCCCCTTCAGCCCACTTTTATAGATCATTTCTATCCACATGTTGTGACGTGCTGTGGCGATAAAGGTGTCGCTGTTCCTTTAAAGCAGAGATCCACTCTCCCCGCTAAGGCTCCTTTTATCCTTAACGGCAAGCATAAAACGTGCTGCATTAAATCGTGTCTGTTACCTACAATGGGCTCTGCGTGCATTTAGGGGGACTGATCTCTGTTCCTCCGGCTCGAGATAAGGCAAAGTCCAACTGACAGGAAACAGGCTGGATAAACAGCAGTGCTGCTTGGGATCTGCAGTCTCCTGTTTGGCCCGTAGCTATGCGGGGCTGGTGAATCACATGCTATGTGAGCTACAGGCAGTAGAGGGCAGAGTAGTTAAAGCAGTTAATCGAGTTAATTCATCCTGAAGTATAATTATGTGTAAATGTGTAATTTCAGGGGGGCAGTACAGTGGTTAGCACTGTTACCACACACCTCTGTGACCAGGGTCCGAGTCTCCACCCTGGAGGACACCCCACCCACCAAAAGGAATGAATGGAAGAGGTGGAAGAGGCAAACTGAAGGGGCCACCCCCAGGAAACTCGCGACCACACCTATTGCTACCCCACATCAACACATCTGGCTGATGGATTCCCACCCCCCAGCAGGTAAGTTTTTAAGCCTGGCTACCTTCCAGGACAGGTGGGCTGCTTGAAGTGTGATGCCTGAGTTAGGGTTAGGCTACAGAGGCCCGCGACAATGTCCTTACCCCACAAAAGGCTGACCGTGCTCTGCTGAGTCCTCTCTCGTTATGGCGCGTACAGCATCGCCAAAATTCTGACATGCGAGGGGCTGCCGCTCACTGCAGCCCGAATGGCAGTGATTGAAACCCAAATAAACCGGCCCTCGTTCTGGCCTGGCCTCACCCTCGATCTGTAAACACAGTGTTTGTGACACAAAGGCCACACACACACACACACACACAGGTTTATATTCCCAGTGATGCCAAACATATTAATGGCAGGGCATTGATCTCGCATCCATAAATATTTTATCCAGCCGTATCAGCTTTAAAATGTACCTGCAGGCGTCTTCCGGGGCACGCTGTAGCCATGCCAAGAATGCCAGGGGCACGTTCCGAGGTGGACACTAATTTACACATTAGCATTATTTAGGTTAGACTTGAAAGGATAGCTTGCTGCAGTGTGATCGCTTTGTGGGTGGGTCTCCGGGGGGGGGGGGCAAGGCAATTGTTTATCCCCCGCAGCCATGGAGATGTTTGCAGTCAGGGAAAAGACAATGGCTAATTCCCGAAGGCAGACAGCAAGCGTCCCGAGCGCGCGGTGCAGATCCGGCCCGGCCCGTAGTTCCGTCTGTTAGGGCCCCACGGCTGAACTGCAGCTCAATAATTCAGGGCAGAGGGTGCCGAGTGAGTCCTGACGAGCCAATCAGCAGGCAAGATAAATTAAAAATAACAGCGACGGGGGGGTCGGCGCAACACTGTGTACGTCTCCCGTCCCGCCCCGGCCACCGCACCAAAGCAGCCGGTTGCAAGCAATGTTGCAGTTACTGGCACGTCTCCTGGCCGCAGCCGAGTGTGACGGAGCCACTCGCAGTGCCGGGAGCCAAGCGGGCCCCTTATATTTCTGAACTGCCATGAAGGAATGTATAAATATAAAAGTGGAATCCGTGCGTCCCAGAGACAGGAGGCGACGCTTGCTTGGTGAATATTAACAGCCCGAGGTGAAGCCACAGAAGCATAGGAAATGAGAGAGTGCTCAGGAGATGGCATGCGTGCAAGGCGAGGAACTCAGACGTCCCAAGTTGGGGGGGCGAGGCAAAAGAAGCTCACAGCGACGCCAGCAGGGTAACGGACCTGCTCACGTTAAAGCCGGTAAGCCCAGTCCAGGGCGAGGGCAATTGCTAAAGATGCCACCCATCTGGAGATGAGCCCGGACAGGACACACAAAGCAGGGTACTGGATTTGATCTCCAGGCCCCAGACGTGGGGGGTAAGAGTGCTACCCACTGTGCCACCTCAAAGAAGAAATTTGGAACTGGACCGGTCCAGGTTGGGGTCCAATATGATGTACCTTCATGGGGCTCAAAATCCCCAACAGCACCCCCTCCTGAGCCACCATGCAAGGAGAAGCTATCATATTCCAGCTATCATATTTCAGCTATAAACTGAGATTCTATCCAGTTTATAAAAAAAAGAACTCACTAGATTTAGTAATAATCACGCATTGTATAACATAAAAAATAAACAGCATACGAGACAAACAAATTGATAAATTATATGAGCACCAGAGAGATTTGTCTTCATTTATGAAATGGAATAAGGGTGTTTTATCAATCGATTTCTGCGAAACAAATAAAAGACTCTCAGAGTTGGAGTTTGGGAGAACAGAGAATTGATCATTAAGTGCAAGTCTAACTTGTCAGTACGAAAGGGAAATGGAGAGAAGCAGCCAAGCAAATAAATGCTGCTTTAAACAACACACACTCTCATGGGAGCAGTAACCAATAGCTGACATGAATGTCTTACTAATGGCCCTACAGCAGACCCGTGTGTGATTATTAATATACTTACAAAAAAGAAAGAATCATTCCTCCAAAAGACTGAGCATCTTTTAGTATCTTAAAACATCTACAAATCAACAAATTGCTCTTCCCATGAACAGGTGACATTTCATATCGCTGAGTAAAATCTACTGACAGGTAAGGACAAGTGTTTTATTATTATTGTTATGTTTAATATATTTTGGGGCTAAATTTCAGTGTCACTCTAAATTAGTGAGGCTTGAAACATAATGGGCCCCCTTCATGGAGGTACCCATGACAGTCAGGGGTACTGTAACACCGAAATCCGCAAACTGATCTGCAAGCAGCTTAGTCACATTGGCAAATAGGATGCAGAAGCGATAAAAATGCATTGTCAGCATAGCTGAAGGCACCGTGTGTCATTAAAATAATAGCGGATCTTCTCAGGTCTGTGCAGAATGATGCTGGGATTATCTCTGCAGTCATACCACTAGTGGGGTGACCAGTCTACAGGTGTCTCTCCTTTTTAACAATTAAAAAGAATCCGTCCACAAGATAGACTCTTCTGTGAACCAGAGGTCATGTGACACATCCTGATGTCATGTGTTGCGTCACATGATACACGCTGTCGCCATACTGGCTCTAAGACACTCGTGGATGTCTCCATTAAAAAACACAATTGGATTGAGATTTTATTTTTGTTCTTCATGTGACAGCTCTACAGATGAATGGGATTCTACCTTTAGGAAAGGCACTCGCTTTTCCCTTTGAGTAGGAAGCACACAAGCAGCCCTGGAATAATGAAAACATCAAGCAGGACTCGACATGACACAACCATCAAGCTGGCTGATTGGTGGAGCTGTGCTTTGAAATCATCCGTCATTGTCACTGACACATCCTCCGAATCCACGCCAAGATGGTGCGCATCCATCTTTGCAGTGCCGTGCCCATGTAGCGATTCCATTAACAGCCCCAGGAACGCTGTCCACATCAGGATTTATATCTATTCCACACCACTCGTTCAGTGCAGTGCTGTGAGCCTGGATCCTGGCCCGGGCACATGGGGCACGGCAGAACCACTCTGGGCAGGGCAGTAGCCCTCTGCAGAATACCAGTTCACCTAACCACAGACTACAAAGAAGAAATCAACAAACGCATACACCATACATTCACAGTGCACTTAGGGTGGGATTTGAACCCCAGTCCTGGAGGTGTGAGGTGACAGTGGTACCCATTGATAAAATCACCACCCTACAGGCCAAGACAAGTATTGCATTAAAAGTATATCTTTCACAAATTCTTTGTGATTTGTCTTGCCTTTTGTCCAGCCCACGGGACCTCAGCACATTTCCCTCGTACAGCATGCACCAGCACTTGGGGCCATCTTTAATATCCGTTCATGATATCAGCACCCTGCCACCTCGTAAGCATATCCGAGGTACCGTGGCGTCTCTCAGGGAAACGGCTGACAGTTTCGGCTGGGATTCACCGCTGGATGACGGCGTCACACGTGTAAACTCCAGCAGAGCCCAGCCATTCACCAGCCAGGAGCAGCCAGCAGCTTCATGGCTATCCTGCCCATCACTGTCCCCCAGCTGTGAGTCAGCCATCGCTATTTCAGACACTCTTTATAAGAGCTTTCACTGTAATTAAGTCTGCAGGACACACTGGGGCTCTCCTAACTGGCCAGCGTGATTGCTATTATGTGGAAAATATACAGCATGCCTCTGCTCTAAGTGTGTGCACATGCTTGTTGGTGTGTTAACAGAGCATGTGTTTGGCAGAGATCTCCCATTCTGCTCATCTCAATCAAAATACAAAACTGAACCGACTCCAGAGAAACAATTTTACGGCCCGTTATGAGGCCATTCACCAAGTCATCAGAAAGTTTCGGATAGGCGAAGCAGCCGTCAGGATTCAATTCCAAATACGGCATTTGGATTTCTAAAGTCTGGGACACAGTTTGTTTTAAACAAATAAAATAAGGTTCTCTTTTCTGCTAATCACATTTAAAAGGCATTAGCAGAGATAACCACCTTGGATGACTCATTGCCCAGTGAAGCACCGCAGTCAGACTGGAGGCACCCTAGCCCCCTTTGTCCAGGCCTTCCTCAGGACACCCCTGTCACCATCTCAGGCCCCCACCCTGCAGGGTGAGACCTCTTTTACTAACTCGACAACTCGCCATGGGGATGACAGGAGCCGAGACCACACTGCTGACAGCAAGGGGAAAAAGACACTCCAACAATGGGGTTATCTTCCCGCCTGGATGCTTCCGGGACCTTCCACATGGATTATCCCAATGAACTGCAATCTTCAAATACTAACCTTTTCTCTTTTTTTAAGTTACACATTTGCTTTTGAACTGCTGAAACAGTAAAGATATGCGTTTGAACCAAAGGCCAAATCCATTAATCTTTTCTCCGCATCTTTAGCCTAAAAAAAAAAACACAGTCCCTTGAGAGTGCTGCAGTTTCATTAAACATAAAAACCTTTCAATGAGGTCTTGGGATTAGAATGTAATTTCCTTCAAACAGGCAAGCATGATTTGTGCTTATATCAATCTCCTTTTAACAAAAGGGCGTTTGCAGAGCGGACACAAGGGGAAGTTAATATTGTTGAGGTTTCCCCACAGGACAGCCATCAGCTGGTAGGAAAAACTGAAAATGTTCGGTAAAAAAAAAAGATGGATTTACTGTGCTTATTAATCTGTTACATTGCTCTGGGGTAAAAAAAAAAAAAAATTAAATTAAAGAAAATTCAGAAGGAGAAAAACTGGATTCTTATTCTGAGGTTTACGGTCATAGGGGAATCTGGATGGATGGCACACACTTCACCTCCACGAATTACAAACACATCTGTAATGTGTGGATGCTCTTTGAAGTAACAAATGCAGCAGACTTACTTAAATCAGTGAAGTATGTCATCTCAGGGCTTGTATTCTCCAGAAAAACTCAATGGATGACATTGCAAGTAACAAGCAACAAGAACATCCTGAGGACACAGGAATCACAGCGCTGCATCCCCAGATGGGTGGGCCTAGCGTGCCCAGGCTTACATACACGCTTATAGTGGGAGCAGCATCATGCTTGAGGTTCTAATGCAGCTCCTCTCCTGGACCCTGATTCTTATTTAAATTATATATATACAGGAAATAACATAGAAAAATGCATTTGCCGTCTTGCTTATGGACTATTTTTAGTAAATTACAGGGGCCCACCAGCTGAAGCTCTTAGGCTAATTGGTGGGGGGGTTCCTTCAGTGACAAGCCTTTGTATTTATATACATTGTGAACAAACCATCACTTCATCTGACAACTTGCACGTCATTGCTACATGAAACACCAACCCTCAAATATCAAACTGTGCACATTCATTAACGTGGTAATTAATGAATGAGCATTTATTTTTGAGGGAACACCTCTCCTTCCGTACAAATGGTATTTTCAAAGAGCACTGCTTACATTTTATGCATGTTTTATGCTATAGGCTTCCGGCTAGCATAAAGTGATAATTCCTTCGTCAGCTATGAAACCTTCCAAAGTGATTTTAATGGGCTGGCATTAAACAAGACAGATGTATGCACTTTACCTAGTCGGCCAGGAGATTTACAGTGTGTGATTTTTTTTTTTTTAATTTGTTAAAGTACCTCGGGATGTAAGCCATTTTCAATTGGTAAACTCTGCCAAGCACCCCCCCCCACACACACACACACACACACATACCAGTGGGCAGACAGTTCCAGGGATGGTTATACAGAGTAAAACTAAAATATGGCAGATTATAAAGCATCCCAAAGCCAAAAGCATATCCATACATACAGTCCTCTAAAGAAACAAACATTCATTTACAGTTAGATGAGGATTCTGTGCTGGCTAATTCACAGTGATCTCCGTGACATTATCGGCAGCCTCCTGCTTCCTGCAGAGACCCTGACAGCCATGGAGGCTCCGTATCCAGGAGGAGAAGACACACAGCAGCCTCCCATGACCGAGCGAGCACCGGCATCCGCCAGGAAAACCATCTGAAACATTCCCACGCATTCAGAGCCGCGGACATGGGCGACGGCAGCAGCTTGGACCAGCAGGTTTAAGAGAACATCAGATTCTGGCTGGAGGGTATACGCACTACAGGGCTCTCAAACGCATAGGGCTTGTATGGGTAGCATTAGACCCATATCACCAACATCACTACGTCTCAAGGGTTTCTGGTTCCTTTTAGATTGCAGTCGCTGTTTTTCTAAATGAAGGTAAATCCCAAAAAGGGATTCCATGTAGAGAACCTCATAGCATACATTTTAAGCTAATTAGTCAGAGAATACAGAGCAGAGAAACAGCCACTTTTCCACCCCTGGATGTTCCCGTTAGCAGAATAATGCCCTGTTTGGCAATATTAAGAAGACTGCATCCTTTTATACAAACTGCACATAATCCCCAGTGAATACATTAAATGTGCATACTCTTTAGCTTAATTTAAAAAAGAACATTTAAAAGATAATACCTTTATCCACGCATGCCATATCTTGTAAAAGTCATGCCTGACATTCGTTCATTTCACTGTCCAATATCAATTCAAAGATCAGGTTTAAAACGAATAATAATGCTGCGATTAACAATTAGAATGTGCACATTTCATATAGTCATTCCAAAAAGTAACAAGAATACTTACTACGTGTCAAAATACTGATATTACGATGCAACAATTCCAACTGATATACTGTACCTTATCAAATGTGTAGCAGGCAAACATGTTTAGTGTGACCCTAACTCGTTTTCACATTTAATTCTTGTTAAGCTGTTTTATGACTAGGCTGTAAGTATATCTTGACTTTATTATTTATTACCCTTTAACCTTGAAAGTTTGGCAAACAGCTCATTAATCATGTAATCATGTAATACTGACTTAGCAGCTCTTAACCACGCAAAATATTGCATAGGTTGCATATACTGTAGGCCTACTCAATGTACCATAAAAATACTCAATAAAAACTGTATTTCAACTAACCATAAAGACTTTACAACTTTAAGGCTCTGATGATAACTTCCAAAGCACAGAAAATGCGTGATTTCTCACTTAAAAAGTTCAGATATCCTGGTCAGACCGCTGATTTGCAAAATACGAACTGATGTCCCTCCGAAAGGCAGCTATCTTAAGCACACCACCGACATGTACGCTGCCCATACATTCTAAAGAATAATATTTATGAGAACTCAGACATGGTTACGAATAAAAATAGGAACTGATAAAATGACACGGATGAACAACACGAGCAGTAGTTCACGAGGGAAAGTGAAGCCTTTACAGTAAATGTACATTAATGAAAGGGATTTACTACTGCGCGTTTGGCAGCCAGGGGTAACGACCCCCCAGCATCGCACACGGATTCCGCAATAAACATCTCCATGCAGAGGCTCGTCACACGCGTGTTCCCCTCATAAGTGGCAAAAGTGCCGCAACTTTATTTGACCTATTTTAAAGTTTGATAGTGGCAAACAATGCCGCAAAAAATGTACGTTACGTCTGAATCATTAAACCCAGCAGGACAAATTTCAATAATTCATTAGTCCATCGCGTCTATGCGTTTTTTTATTTTTGTCTAAATCAGCTGTAGAGAATGATAATGTCCTCATATGACCAAGTAAATACATTTATGATAAGAAATAGTGAGATGCACCATTTAGGTTGAAGACCATTTCTTACTGCTGGGCTTCATCCAGTGTTACTATTTGAGTCCTGTGGCCACTATTAAAACACATCCCGTTATACGGTTTCATCAAGTTGGGACAATTTTTAATAGAAATGAAGCAAGGAAATAAAACGTCAAACTACTAATCTCTAACATAACAGTCATTGCATGGAGATTAATGTAATGGTGTTTCGACTCATTTTCTTTAAAATAAAAAATATTGGTTCCTAAGTCATTTTACAGAAACCTCAAAGGGAGCTCAAATCAATAAACTCCCCCCAATCGGCAAAGGCATCGCAAACAAAATGTATTTACAAGGCAGCGCTAAGGCAGCATGTGGGGGTTACAAAGCCACATTGGCCACTGTTCATTAAATCTTAATATAGCAGCACTATTTACAAAGAGCCACGCATTTCTGGATAAATGGCTTAAACGCGACGCCTAACTACACTCATCTGCATTTGCATTTTTTAGGCTACAGTCACGCACGTCTCCTAATAAATTGAGACGGGGGGGGGGGTCGAAATGTTTTAAGCGGCATTGTGCGAGCAGGATAATAACTGTTCGGCTGATCCAGAAGAGTGGGGGAACAGCTTCCTTCTTATCAGTGCAGATATTGCACTTCGCTACCAATATAGGTCAATGAGACAAATCAGAGAATCTTGCAAACAAGGTGTAGCGACGTCTTGTATTTTGATAGTTTGATTTTAAACAAGAATTTGAAAATGCTTCATGAAACACAAAACCCGTAAACCCGGTTTCTGATGGTGTTTTTATGCCAAGAGGAGCGGAGATCTAAGAATACGTGCGCAATTAGTGAAGTTCATCACCTAGCTATAACTTCTTAATTTATTAACGTCCCAAACGCACACCGGGGGGGCCTCGGACACATGCTTTTTTTATTTCTTACCTGTGTTTTCAGGGGCTCGCCTTGCTCAATGATGCTGATAAAAGGGATTTCCAAAAAAGTAGCCATAAATTCCACTTGTACGAGCTCTTCCTGGCTCTGGGGGAAGGCGAGCACTGCGGAGACCCCCTGAACAACAATCGCCTGGCACACGCACCTGAACAGCGACTCGGGGTCCCCGGTCGGGGGTTTTCTCGGTACCATTTCCAGGCTCAGGTTGTAAGGGAGGAAGTTGTTCCCAGTTTGGGCGAGACTGGCAAGGGCGCGGTTCAGGGCGGCTTGTACCCGGGACGGCTGGCGGGTAGGCAGCAGGGCACCCAGGCGCACCGTGTGTCCTATCTGCGCCAGGATGTGGCAGGGCTGGGGATGGAGGTAACAGGGACCGATGAAGGAATGGAGAAGGACTTGCACCCCGAAATAAAAGTAAGCCAAGAATCTTGAAAAGATTAAATTCATCCTGCTTCGCTCTCAGTTGGATTGAGGTATGGTGAGAAGATAGCATTGCTTGTCTTATTACTTTGCCCCTTTCCCTTTTACGTCCTTAATTCCTGTTTCTGTTGACGGCGATGCGAGTGCCGATCCATAGATGGAGTTTTGGTGCGAATGTGTGGATACGGCGGAGAAGGGGAGGGGTGCAGCGTGGGGAGGCGGAGATGCCGCCCGCCGCTCCGTCTCCTTTAACGCCGACGAAAGCGGGGTGAGGCGGGCATTTTGACAACTGCACAGCTGCTTTCCTGTCGCCTTTGATGATCTCAACTTACCGAATGATAAAGATGATTAACCAGAAGCCGGCAGACACACATCCGCGTATGCGTGCCATAGGCTGCGTTCGTACCCAGGATTCATGAAGAATTACAGCGTACCACAACTGCCGGGCACCATACAGGTTATATATCGATGGGTGGAAAAATACATCACACAATATAAATGTTATTAACTTCATAAAACAAGAATTGCAATAATTTCCGAAGCAATGAAAAATTAGGCATTTGCATTTAATACGGTTTATTACTGTGGCTGTTTTCCCTTGATTGCTCTAAGCCGTATCATAACCGCAATCTTAATAATAAACGCCTAAGTGAAGTGACTTTCCGATGGGGAAGTCTCTGTGCAAACTCCGAATTATTAAATGCGTTTTAGCCCCCAGCGCCGGCTTGTGCTTTTCACTAAATGGGCTCTTATCTTAATTACATCTTAATAGTACCTCGAGAAGGCTGACCAGTCTTATTGTGCACTCTTTTTGGCGATTTTGAATTCAGCTGTCATAAAAAAAGACATTAATGTGGTGAATTTAGGTGAAATGAACAGTCTCAGTCGGTAATCCACTAAGTGCAGATATTTAATGTATTGTTTCAGTGATTGACTGGACCCATAATATGAAACTGAAACAGGTCAGAGACGACGCGCCCTTATGATGAAGACACGGTGCCAGTATTAATGGGGTTTTCGGGATTATCTGTCCCATTTCTCACAAACAGTGTTTGATTGTCTAAAATCTTGTATATTCTCATCACCGTACTGATACTTGACAAAAATAAATCAGTTTAAGACAACTGATAAGTTCGCTGAAAAATACAGCAAAGAACGTACTTAATTTCAACAGATTTCAAAACGACTACAGAAATACAATAATGTATGTAGAAAATTGTGTGGAAGATATTTTTCAGACATTCCTTTGCTCTGTGTGAATATGTTTCATTCGTCATCTCACCTGAGTCATTACGATACATATTAAGTCCGAACAAATAAGGTGTGGAATTCATATATCTGAAAAATTACAAACGTATTTGATTTAATGGATTAATAAATTGAAAGTGTACAAAAGAATCAAAGCAAAGTGTAACAAAATCTTTATTTAAGACGTCTTAGGAATTTTAAGAAAAGTCATGGTCTGTCAAAATACAGATGGATGGATAAGCAAAGCTAGCTGAATTGCAGTAACGCAATACTGTCCTGAAATGCATTGATATATATGATTCCGTCTGTATTTTTAACTAGGACATTCTATACAAACAGTGGTTATGTAAACTCAGAGTGCAAATCAAAATTTTAAACCCCCAAAATGCTGTGCAATAGTATTTGGAATTATATATAAATCCACCCTTATAGATTACACACAGCTTATCCTGTATAGGGTCACGGTGAGCTTGGAGCCTGTCCCAGGAAGTGCAGGGGACACCCTGGATGGGATGCCAGTCCACCATGGGGCACAGGGTAAGGGACTGTCTTGATGGGATGCCAGTCCATCACAGGGCACAAGGTAGGGGACAGTCTTGATGGGATGCCAGTCTACCATGGGGCACAGGGCAGGGGACAGTCTTGATGGGATGCCAGTCCATTACAGAGTCCAAGGCAGGGGACATTCTGAGGGAAATGCCAGTCTACCGTAGGGCACAGGGCAGGGGACACCCTGGGTGGGATGCCAGTCTACTGTAGGGTGCACACAGATGCACACACACAAGCAACCGCCCATTTTGAGTCACCAGCAGTCCTTAGCACCAAGCAGAATCTCTTGAAAGAAGCCCACAACAACACCGGGATCCTCCTTGCAAACAGCAGTAGTACAGCAGGATCTAAACATGGAGGTGTACAGTAATACATATTCTTCAGGCGGCAGGAAAAATGCGCTACCCCTAAAGTACTTTTCACATTTTAGACTGTGTGGAGGTTAAATTAAGACTTAAACATTGTTATGCTAATTAGCTGGTTAAGTGTGTGCTGTACAGAGTTTAAAATGATGCCCCTCTCCTCAGGATGCAGCACCATCCTCAGAGGGCACGTTACACAACTCATCTGCAACAAGCAAGCTCAGATTATGGTCTGCATGTAGCTGCGATGTTCCACCCTGACACATACTCTCTGGTGTCAAATTAAAAACTTGCTGGGCTATGAAACGCATTAAACGCAGCCCACGATCCTCTGCATGTTGTTTAAATAGCATCTCTTTGGCATAGTCTTATTTACTGTGCTTCACACATTCATCTTCTAGCTGTGCATCCAGTATAGTGTTCAGAGGGAGGGGGAGCTTGGAGCCTGTGCTAGGAAGTACAGGGCATGTGGCTGGGGTACACCCTGACTGGAGCACGCCCTGACTGAGGTACTCCATCACTGTGGTACACCGTGCATCACGTGCCAGTCCATCAGAAGCACACACACCATGCATGATTTAGACATAATAATTAGCCTAACTGCATGATTTTTGGATTGTAGGAGGAGACCCACACAACAAAGCATGCATATTCAAAACACTCAGACTGTGGGGTTACAATATAAACTTTTATTGTTATTTACTTCTTTGTTTTGGAGGGATATCAATAAAGCTTTATACTAAATTCCACCTACGCTCTGTATACGGGGAGTTTGCATGCTCTTCCCAGGTTTGGGCAGATTTCCCTTTGCAGTCCAAAACATGTGCAGTGTCTGTAGTGCAAAAGCATGCCCTGCGATGGACTGGCATCCCATGCAGGGCATACCTTGCCTAGTGCCCTATGATGGACCTGCATCCCATCCCCTCTCATGTGGGATCCCCTGCCTGGTGTGCTGCAATGGCCCGGCATCCCGTGTGGGGCGTTCCCTGCCTAGTGTCCTATGATGGACCAGCATCTTATGTGGGCTATCCCCTGCCTAGTAGCTTGCAATGGATTGGCATCCCATGGGGGGCACCCCCTGCCTTGTGCCCTGCAATGGACTGCCATCCCATCTAATTCCATCCCATCCCATCCCATGTGGGGCATCCTCTGCCTAGTACCCTATGATGGACTGGCATCCCATCCCATCCCATGTGGGGCATCCTCTGCCTAGTGCCCTATGATGGGCTGGCATCCCATCCCATCCTATGCCATGTGGGGGATCTCCTGCCTAGTGCCCTGTGATGAACTGGCATCCCATCCCATCCTATGACATGTGGGGCATCCTCTGCCTAATACCCTATGATGGACTGGCATCCCATCCCATCCTATGCCATGTGGGGGATCCCCTACCTAGTGTCCTGTGATGAACCAGGATCCCATCCATTCCCATCCCATGTGGAATATCACAATCCCCTGTGGAATATCCCCTGCCTTGTGCCCTATGATGAACCAGCATCCCATGCAGGGCGTTTCCTGCCTAGATACCTGCCATGGACCGGCATCCCATCCCATCCAGTCCCCTGTGGAGCATCCCCTGCCCAGTGCCCTGCCATGGACCAGTATCCCATCATCCCATGCAACCCTAGCCTCATGCCCTGCGCTGCCTGGGATCAGCTCCAGGCTGACCATGACACTGTGTTGGATAAATCCTCTGGAATATGGATGGATAATAAACAGAACAAATTCATGAAGTAATTAAGCCTTCTTCAAAAAATTGTATGCAATAAACAATGAGCCAAAGCTTAGAATTAGCTGCATGTTGTGAAGCACAGGAGGGTAATATTAATGTGAACTATGAAGCACCAAGGACTCCTTGACCTTGCTGGGAATTATCAGAACACCATATATGCACATTTACTTCAGTCTGGTGATATTTATCACAGATGAAGGGAAAGGATTTACTCGTTCTGTCTTCATTTGCCAGTTCCTGACGCTAAGCCTTACCCTTGTGCACTTACGTTAAGTGTGTGGTGACCATTCACAGCACTGTCATTTTCAGGACCTGCATCACAGAAGGTCAACTTCATGCCCTCCACCCAAAAGCATCCCAATGGAGAGACGGAGCGGTCAGCCTTACCCCACAGAACAAACATGGCTAATTTCTCAAAGTGACATTGCAGGAGCATGCAGCCATTAAATCCTGTTTGCCCAATCAGAGTCACTCCAGTTGAATGCATAATGAGGCTTCGGATGTACTCTCCAAAACATACATCAGGACCCATCTGAACTGTACTCCTCTCAGCAGGCCAGTTTTCATCTTGAAAGAGAGCTCTCCCTGTTCACATGTATTGATCTGGGTCTCTGGGCTCCCACTTAATGCACCACCTTCTTCTATGTTACTATACACAGACTGGCTGGTATCATTTGCCCTTCAAGTGCCTCTCTCTGCTTCACATGGCATTGAACATTGCATTTGTCCACATGGGCAGTTTTTTTCTTGTGTGCACCAGGTCCTGGAAAGTGACCATACGCTCTTTAACCATTATATAACTTTGCAGAACTATGATACAATCCCTGGAGATGGCTGCCCCTAGCAACAGACATTTTGGGTCAAGGGCACCCTATAGCTTTTTACAAACATAAACCCACCCAGACCTTATTCTGGAATGTCTCTGCTTGACACATGCTGTAGTGATTTTCAAGGCTGCCCCTTCACACATTGAGTAATCTGTACGTCGGACATTTTGGACACTCGAGCCGTCAATGTGCCGATTGTCACCTTTATAATTGCCAATTACGTGCTGCTAATTGATTGCTGGTACCTTCTGCATCTGCATTTGTAATTGTGATTCAGTCACTTCAAAGTTCCTTTCATGTGCGCTTTATTTGTGCAGCTCCTGTCCACTTTTCATTATTTCCACTTGTATATGATATCACCATGAATCAAACAACAGGTGCAAAATCTTCAGTCCTGAATATTTTAAACGGCTAATCTGAAGCGAAAGCCAGAATTGAGCCACGCTGCTTTAAGTACAGTATCCATCCTTTCCGTCTGCCAGCCACTAAGCCTGGGCAAGGTCAACGGAACCTTGGAACCTACCCTAAGAATCACAGGGCAGGACACACCCTGGATGGGAGGCCAATTTACCTGGAGTAAGTTCTCTTAGAGGACAGCAAATTACCAATCAGTAATGCCCACAGAACAGCTTTATCCTCTGCCTCACAATTAACTAATTACCCGCTGTAGACCTTGTGTGTGAAGCACACTGCGAGTGAACTGCTGGGCCCTCACCACCACCAGTGAAGTGGTATACTACAGTACACAATCATTTCTTTTAAGAAGAATAAAAGAGACAAGAGGCTTTGCTTTAAAATGTCAGAGGTGGTTTAACATTCCCTGTACATCCACAATGCATGAAATGTAACAAGAGAGTAAGAAAGAACCAGGACCTGCTTAGAATTCTTCGCAAAGCATGCAAATCACCATCCTGGAACGAAAGAATCAGACTTCCATCCAAAACACACACGCCTGGCCTCAGACGATGGCTTCGTAAATGTCACCAAGTTATTACAGGTGGTGGAGTGGAGTTGACCATTTCCATGTACATTTAACCCTGGGGAACCCGCGGGGTCATGTATGACCCTATCTTTTATTTCTGCCTTACATTCAACACACTCATCAAAATTAAGATTTTACTTTTGTTTTTGGGCTGTACAGTTATGCCCAAAAGTTTACATACACCTGAGTGAAATACGTTCAACTTCTTTTTCTTTATCATTTACTGTTTAATATTCAGCATTCAATGCATTCCTCTAATAACGTCAACCAATCTCTTTTATTTCCAGGACTAATTTCAAAAGCTTTCATTTTCAGTGGATTCATTCACAGTTCAGTTAATGAAGTTACAAAACTAGTACATCAAAAGTTTACATACAGCCCAACCTCATTCTATCTAATACTTTGTTGCATTGCCATTAGGTTTTAGAACTGCAGTCAGTCTTGCAGGATAACCATCAGTTAGCTTTTTACAATACTGAGATGGGATTCTGACCCATTCCTCTTGACAGAAGTTGTATAGATCATTCAGTTTGGTGGGTTTCCTTTTGTGGACTTTTTTCTTAAGCTGGCCATTCCAAAACATTGATTTTGTTCTGGTGAAGCCATCCTGTGACTGACTTGGAGGTACGCTTTGGGTTGTTGTCTTGTTGAAAGGTCCAACGACGTCCAAGGCCCAGCTTTCGAACAGACTGCTTCAAGTTCCCCTGAAGTATGTCCAGGTAATCCTCATTCTTCATGGTGCCATCTATCTTACACAGTGCTCCTGGACCACTAGCAGCAAAACAGCCCCAAAGCATGGTGCTGCCACCATTATGCTTCACAGTGGGCACCATGTTCTTTGGGTTGAGGGCCTTGTGTCCTTTTTGTCCTTTATGTCGCCAGACATACCGTTGGTCATTAGAGCCAAAAAGTCCCATCTTCGTTCCATCAGACCAAAGAACATGCGCCCAGAAGCCTTTATCTTTATCCCTGTGCTTTCTTGCATATTCCAGCCTCGCCTTAAGGTGGCATTTTTGAAGAATGGGCTTTCTTCATGCTCTGCAACCCCATTACGATGTAGGACCGTCTGGACTGTGGACAGTGAGACACTGATACCTGAACATTTCAATTTTTGGCATACTTGTTTCTTTATCATCTTGGGATCGAAGCGGACCTTTTGAACCAATGCCCTCTCATCGGTCGGGGTCAATTTTGACTTCCGGCTTGATCTTCTACGGGTCTTCACTGTCCCAAACTTCTGATATCTCTGTACAGTTGTCTGGACGGATGACCTCGGTACTCCTAGTTACCCGGCTATGGCACCTAGGGAGTTTCCCGACTTCTGCACCTGTACTATTGTTCTTAGGTCTTCAGAGTGTTCTTTTCCTTTCCCCATGTTGGATCAAGTAGAAATGAGGCATTTGCAGGTTACTCTGGCCCTTTATACAGCCTTGTGTGCACCACCTGATTGCAATCAAGAACCAATAGGACACACATGAAAACCATTTGGGGATAATCCATGCTGTTGCAAACACAAAAAAGCACCCAGGGGTATGTAAACTTTTGACCTACTAATTTTGTAACTTCATTAACTGAACTGTGAATGAATCCACTGAAAATGAAAAGGCTGTTGAAATCAGTCCAATAAATAAAAGAGATTGATTGACATTATTATAGGAATGCATTGAATGTTGAATATTAAACAGTAAATGATAAATAAATAGAAGTTGAACATATTTCACTCAGGTGTATGTAAACTTTTGGGCACAACTGTATATGGTACACTGGGCTGTAAAGGAAAAAAATATATTTTACTTTGATGAGTGGGTTGAATGTAAGGCAGAAGTAAAAGGTAGGGTCATATATGACCTCGTGGGTTCCCCAGGGTTAAGCTCTACTTGTCTTTGTGAATGAAGGCTTTTGATACTGCCTTCATCATTCCCAGAAGGTGCCGATGAGAGTAAACCTTTTTGGTAAGACTTTCTGGAAGAACAAAAAGTAAAAAAAAAAAAAAAACCCATCCTTCATCTGTTGGCAGCAAACATTTCAAACAAACAGAGCAGCAGATGATTTGATCACCTATGATATTTGTGATGTAAGCTTGCGAGCAGGAGAGAGGCAGCCATAAGTCGTCCATGATCTGGCAGGCGCTCTCAGCATAAACGAGCGCCTTCCACAGCAGCGTGGAGACGCACAGCTGAGCGCCAATGTGGCAGCGTCACTGCGGCAGCCGAACGCACGGCCATGCTGGCTTTGCCGTAACACCGGATCCTCGACATGTCCGCAGGTAACATTAGTCGTGCCATAGCATGACTGTGCTCTCGTTACACCGGCAAACATGAAATTCTCATTTCTCTCTCTCTCTGTCCCGTTTAAAAGCAGCTTTTGAGCTCAGGAGCAGGTAGCCTCAAGAGACAGAGCAGGATTTCACAAAGACATTCTTATTTTTTCCACCATTAAAGTCACTGTCTAAATTTACAAACTACAGCATATAAACCACATTGCTGACACATCAGCCTTTCATATTAGCTCATATATTGTTTTTAAATTAACAATTATGCACCACATGCTGCTAATTTAGTCAAAGTTCTGTTTGGCTTTTAATACTTTATTGCTAATACTACTGAACTGAAATCTTAGCATGCAAATATAGAATAACGGCAACAGTCAAAGGTCTTCCCTGTTATACTTTTACCTGCCTGGAGCACCCCCCTTCCTATTGCCAAGTTCTTTATCCTGCTCACACAAGGCTTTCATATCGTTTACACTGTTGTACATTTCCCTCGCCATGTTTCTGAGACTCACTTTTAGTAATACTACTATGACACCTTACATACCCTATCCTGAAATAACAATAGATGGTGATGAGACTTCCTCCTTTTCAAGGACGTTACTCTTACCACTCTCTGCTTGCGTCGAATCACAAAACCCCCACAACAGCATCGAACCCGCAACCCATGTTCAGTCTCATTATATAGGCGGTCGCATGTGTCCTTGTTCCCTTACTGCCTTCTCTACCCCCTCTCAGCAGGGGTGGACGATTATAGATAGCCTGACACCTATGCCCAAAAACAGAATACAGCAATTGATTTTTTTTTTGGTGTCTAGGAGACTTACTGAGAAATCCTGTGTGAGTCAAATCTCTGTCACAAATGCTCATTCATGCCCATCTTCAGAGCTGTGACTTGGAGAAAACCTTTCCTGTCAGGAGATCGTCATTTTGGTGACATATTCCATTTATTTCATCGTGCACTTTTCCCAACATAGTTGCCCCAAAGAGATTCAGGGGAAAAAAAAAATCAAAACATACAACAGCTTAAGGTAACAGGACTATAAAGGTGAATAAAAACCAAAAACAAGGAGAGGAAACAAACCCCCAGTTTGACAGGATGACAGAATCTTTGGGTGTCCAAGGCCACCCCAAATGGGAAAAGCAGCTGAAAGTCGGACAACTGATCTGTTAAAACACCAGGAACCCAAAGCCCACATAGGATTTACAACCTGACAAATCGCAGAATGGAAATGCCACAGGTGTCTCATCTGATAAGGATTCAAAAGAATTAGGCTTCATAACAAATGACAGTGAGGCTTATTTCTGCTCTTAAATATATTTAATTTTACAAATTTTACTGTATTTCACGGCTACACGCATCACAGAGGGACTCCACGTACAGAAGGCACATTATCGAGCTTGAACATGAAGCGCTAACTGAGACATTTGGGTAATTAATCCTGAAGGGTTTTCTTATCCTCCCCAAATAGACAAGAGGCTCTAATCCCTGGTGCGGGCAGCTTTCACAAACAAGTTTAATTACTGCCGGCCCGCGCGGGTCAAACCGCTGCATTGCCGTGAACTTCTCGATTAGGCCTTTATTTCCGCCGTCTCGGAGACGCTTAAATGAGCGAGCAGTACTGGGACCTCCGCACATCGGGCCATGAGCCGCCCCTCAGCCAGCAGCTGGAAGCTCCTTTTGGAAAGCGACGGGGCGGGGTCCTGGCAGCACGGCACCCTCGTGAGGAAGGCTGTCCTTGCAGAAGCCCGTTTTGTTTACACTCTACCCTCAGAGGCCTTTCACAGGTTACAAACCGCATGAGTCACATCAAGGGGGACGGGAGTTAAAATATTAAAGAATCAATGCAAGCGTTTACTATTACAGTTAACACTGAAGGGTGAAGATGGACAGAGATATTCCTGATTTTGTTTTATGCATTCTTCCCTTTTGGATCATTGTAAATAGTGTTGCTAGTCAGTGACCTACCAAAATAAGACAGTTTTCCACCATCATTATCCTCCTCTGCATTCATCGTCATGGGGGTTCTGGCCACTGCTACCCAGGGAATATCCTGCCCTATGCCAAGGACTGGCTTTGCATTAGACTAACTGGTAGGTATTGAAAATAGATGGGTGGAAGATGACAAACTTCGCAGCATAAGACGTTTCCGACCTGAGCTGCTTCCTGTCTGGACCCTCCACCGGGCTGCCTTTCACCATGTGGGCTGAACAGCTTGTTTCTTCCCCGGCGAACGCAAACCCTGGCTCCCTTGATTATCTGGGTGTAAGCTACTCCAGGCTGCATCTAATTAACAAAATAATGAAGCTCATTCACCATTACTATCAGCGATATGATGTAAATAAAACACGAACAGCTGCCATCCTGCACAAGTTTACCCACAATCCATTTCACCCACTTAGCAGAAATCAAGGAGAGAATTATAATTTCATAGACATGCAAAATATAGCTTCACTTTGCTACTTCGCCTTGATCCACTGGCAGGAGAATGCAGAGCTTCAATCTTTCAGAGCCTGGCTCGTTCTCTTCAGGAGATAATCAGTTATGAGAGTCTGTTTATCAGGTGACACGAGGGCACATACCGGGAAAGGGCAGTAAAGTCTGACAGTGACAGAGAGGGGCTCCAAGCCTGCAGCCTCCACCGTCACGCCCACACAAAATGGAAGGGAACAGCCTCATTGTTCCACCAAGAGGGGTCAAATCAGCCCCGAAAGCTGTGGACTTTATCACTGGATCTTACTGCACAGTGGCAAACAGAAGAATCAAAGCATCGCCAAGAGAGAAAGCCACCTTTCCCTTTATTTATTTATTTTTTTTAACAGAGCAAATCAGCGAAGCGATGAAAAATGTCTGCTTCAGATCTTGTGGAGATTGGGAAATGAGAAAATGGAGAGAGTTATTTCTGCAGAAGCAGTGGAAGGCTGAGCGTTAACTTGAGAGCACAGATTTAACGGTAATCGGTTTCGGTGGTATGAGGCTTCCAGGATAGGGCTGTTTGCTGTAGCAGAGGGCTGCCCTGCTGGGGGTGTGCGTGCCACTGGAGGTCACCATGCAAATGGGCTACAGCAATTCAGCAAAGGCTTCCCTCACCCTAATAAGGGCAGATGAGCACATTCTATCTGTCATCAGTTTTCCATTAATAGAATTGACTCAAAGTGTTTCTCTCTCAGCTGTGACAGAAATTGCCCAGCGCTACCAAGGTGTGGAGGCCATTTTAGCTAACAGCTTGTAGCCGAGAGGACACGGCAAAGGAGATGTTTCCATTATTTTTATTCTCCTGCTAGCCTGTTTATGTTAAGAGGGAGCTGAATGGCAGATTAGCATTAATAGGGATCTTCGGTATAATTCAAGATGTTCAGCCAACATCTTTTAATTAAGTGGAAAGCTTCCCCTTTCATCTTAATCAAAAAACATACCGTATAACTATTACATCAACAGTGCTGAAAACGGCTGTTATTCTTTTTGAATTATAAAAATTGTGTTTGCTTTATGTTACAGGGAGTATTTTAAAAAAGTGACATTTTGCTCTGTGTTTTGTATGGGTTTAGTGCTAATAAGTCTTTCAGCTTGTCGTGATGTCAGCACAGCTAGAAGCCCGGTAATGTGGACAGCGTTAAGTGGAGTTTGAAAATAAAGGACTGGCACGCCCCTCCCCACAGCAAACACTGGCACTGAGCATCCGGTCGGGACACTGGGGTCCTGCAGTCCCTCCCCCTACAGTCACTGGTGCTCTCCCCTCTCTCTCAGATCTCCATCACAGAAACCAAGCGAGAAAATTTGATTAAATCAACAGCTGTTTCTGAGCTTCTGGAATGCAGAGGGTCGTAAATTAACAGCGATATGAGAGAGAGAGAGATTTCACAGCTGCAGTACCTTCTGGATGAGGCGTGCTGTCGTCCTTCCCGATGATTCTCAAAGAAGCCCCAGTTATGAAATTTTCACAGCAATTTACTCATCAAACAAGTGATGACCAGAAAAATACCACCATTTTATTACCTTATAAAAACATTCCAAAGACATCTCAGCAAAAAATTAGTAAAATGTCCATCAGAAAATTGTTTTTAATTACCAAAGAGAAGGGAACAAGTCGCAACTACTAACAGAACAGACACCCTTTTACAAGAGAACTGACGATGTACCAGCTTGGTCACTTTGTGTGAAATACCACTGATTTTGGAGCTGGAATCCTGGCACAGGTGTGTCACTACTGGGGGGCAGGGTGGAGATGACGGGATGGGCTACATTTAAAAAGGGCATATTATTTGGATATCCTGAAACTTCTGCTTATTTTAATAAGCTGTGACCTCTTTGTCACATGATACAAACAACCAATCACTGGTCTTCCATTCCCCATCACTGGCACACCCGAAAACATCCGCACTGTATTGTATTACGGTTTCCTTTAGTGGCAGTAAGACAGGACACCACATATAATCAATGCCCCCCCCCGCCCCATCCCACAGGCCAGGAAGCTCAGAGGAATCCCAGCCTAAGAGGGCTTGGTCAGGAGCTGTGTGGAAAACTCATACAGATCCTTGTTTATCTTCTTGAGGGTCTTCACCTCCTCCTCCAGCTCCGAGACACGCACCTTGGTGTTCTCGCCGTCGCCAAACACACTCTGCACGGTGGGAGACAGAAGGGAGCGCCATCAGGGCCAAGGCATGAAGCCAGGGACGTTTCACAGGGGACACCAAACAATGCACGTTCCGGCAAAACTAATATAAACCCACACTGTCTGAATCCATCGTCTATATCGGGAAGCAGGATGTCAGTGTGCAATATTTACTGTCACAAGCATGCAACAAACATTATGGGGCCATGATTATTATTAGGACAGACACGCCACATGATTGTGGGAAAATGCATGTATTGGGAAATGGGATTAGGACTTTTAGAATTTTAGCTGTGTGGCCAAAAGACATAATATCGCAAACCATATTCAAATAGCACCACTTGGCATAAATATTTTAAGAACAGCAATCTAGTCCTCCACGTGGAATCTTGGCAAGGTCATGAGATCCCATTCTAAGACACTCTTAATCTTCCAGGGAGACTATAGACACTCCCATTGTAAGGATTTCGACAGCGCAGGCACCATGGGATGACAGCGATGCACATTTCCCACAGATTACTGGGAAGAATCATCTCCATGCATTATTTATTTATTTTCTTACCCATTGCAAATGGCTACATCAGGTTTCTGGAGAGACAGACCACTTTTTTTTCCTGAATGCGAATAATCCATTTAGCGGTGTGTCAAATTCCGGCTATAGTGTCAGGCTCACAAGCCCTGCTGTCATCGGCCTGCTAAGGTGATGCCGGTGACCCAGGCCGTCTTCCACAGCTAATCCGTCCTCCATCCAGCAAGAGGACGGCTGTAATGTGGAAGACGGAACCGCTGACATGAGCCTCCCTGAGTCCAACTGATGGGTCCCACGACAGAAGCCAGCAAAATCACCTTGGAAACGCAGGAGAGGATCACGTACAAATTCATTTTTCCTGTGTGCCAATATTGGAGATAAATTCAGGAATTTCAACGCGACTCTGCCACGGTTTGCTCCTATTCAGCTCGCCTGCCCTGAAGTGTGGACAGAAAATTCTACTCTTGACCAACTTTAATTTTAAAAGGACAGTGTAGCTGCTTTTTTAATGCGCTGAAAAAATGTGACGGTTTCAGCCAATCAGAATGGGAATGCAAATGAAATTCAGCCAATGGAGAAGTGTCGCTTGGCGGCTGGGAATATGCTATACAGCTCTCAGCTGAGTAATTATTTGGCCCATTTAAAATGAATGAAAGGAGTGAGGATTCCCAAGGAATGCAGATAACAGCCAAAATCAAAACGGTTTACCTCCCACACGCTTAGGTGCAGCAAGGATATCACTAACAAAACTCAGCCGCTCATCTGACACACCAACACTAAGGTTTGACATGAAACGAGTCACGCGGGCAGAGACTGGCGTCAGGGGCTTAAGATCACAGGGTGGGGGCTGTCCAAGGTGCAAGCTGACAAAATTCAGCCACATATCTCGACAATAAGAATTACCGAGCAGTGAACCTGATGCACATCTTCACTGAACACCAGCAACGGCTGACAGGCCACATGAAACGACAGTGACTATGTAGGACTAAGTAGACAAGATATCACAGCGGACAGGCTGTCCATGCAACAGCGTGCCTCAAAAGGCGGTTCACACCAATCCAGCCATCACACACACACACACACACACACACACACACACACACGACAGAGGTTAGGGCACATATCAAGGGCTCACGCACAAAGCGGACTCAGAAAGCATCTACACAGCAAGAACAGAACACGGCTTTCGATTTCTTCAGCCAACAGGCACCCCACTAGGGGTGGTGACCCCCCCATGAAAGCCACGCGGCCTGGTGGTTCCCTGATTTAATGGGAAAGATTATCCTCTGAAAGGTTTTACATGAATCGACCCCAGTAACGGGCTAAAATATCCATGACCATGACAGACAGGGAAACAACAGCATAAAAACTTCTCCCCTGTTTTTAAAGTAATTACAAAATAGCAGTATGTTGACATTGTCCAAAGCATCCCGCGGTATCATTGCTGAAGAGCTGCCGCACTGTCACTCGCGGTGGCAGCCAAGTCCCGTGACAGCCTCCCCGCCCCATGCCTTTAGTCCTTCACTCAGCACGGAGTCGCCTGCCTCCCTGTGCTGTTCATTTTGATTCAGAGAGGGGAGCCTCCGCCGGCCTGCTGAGGCCTGCACACCACCCTGCCGGGGTTCACCCCTCCAGAGGAGCCCCCCAGATGTGCCCATCCTGAGCTCCCCTTCCATAAGAGCGTGTATCTCTGACGTCTTGCCCAACCAACCCAGAAGCCCATGAAATGTCTGCCCCTGCTGACAGTGACCTCTCTGGTGCTTCCCCATATGTGACATCATCTGATATGCCGCAGAAACTTCTCGGGCCTGGAAGGGCAGCAGGGCAAATCCGGTTCACAGTTCAGTTCACAGTCCCCAACCCACCAGCCGCTCACCTTGTCTGTGACAGCGCACATCAGGGAATAGAGCTTTTCCGCTTTCTCCAAGTAGGTCTCCTCCGAAGCCTACAGTTACGCAAGAGGGGGAGAGAAGAGAGTAATTAATTTCTTCGGTCCCTGGGTAAGTTTGCACCTCTGAAGGGATTTCAGAGGTCAGGCAGGGTGTTCAGGAGGGTGACCAGCTCCGACAGCAAGGGGGGACCATCAGACGGGGTCACTCTGGTGATGTCCCTCTTAAGTCCCCGGTGTGGGCGGAAATAACGGGGGCAGCGTTTGTGGACTTCCGAGACATTCACGGGGGATCCTGCACATTTTTGGGCCTGTACAGATGGCAATAACGGGGGCAGTGTTTATGGTGCTGACTTCTGAGGCGTTCACGGGGGATGCCGCACATTTTCGGGCCGGTACGGATGCCTATAACGGGGGCAGCGTTTGCGGTGCTGATTTGTGGGGGATACCGCACATTTATGAGTCAGTACGGACTGCAATAACGGGGGCGGCGTTTGCTGTGCTGATTTGTCGGGGATACCGCACATTTACGAGTCAGTACGGACTGCAATAACGGGGGCAGCGTTTGCGGTGCTGATTTGTGGGGGATACCGCACATTTATGAGTCAGTACGGACTGCAATAACGGGGGCGGCGTTTGCTGTGCTGATTTGTCGGGGATACCGCACATTTACGAGTCAGTACGGACTGCAATAACGGGGGCAGCGTTTGCGGTGCTGATTTGTGGGGGATACCGCACATTTATGAGTCAGTACGGACGGCAATAACGGGGGCAGCGTTTGCGGTGCTGATTTGTGAGTCGTTCACAGGGGATACCGCACATGTACGAGTACGGACGGCAACGACGGGGGCAGTTTTTGCGGTGCTGACGAGGAATAGCGCACATTTACAGGTCGATGTGGATGGCAGTAATGGGCTCAGCTTTCGTGGCACTGATTTGCGAGACGTTCATAGGGATCCCATGTGTTTAGGGGCCAGGAAGGAAATCTCTCAGCGCGTTTGCGGCACTGATTGGCGAGTCGTTCACAGGGGATCCCACACGTGTTAGGCAGACAAAGGCATTAACTAAACAACAGGAGTGTGCCTGTCGGGAGGCTGTGGACACCGTGGGCGGGCTTGGCCCTCCACACCACCTACACCCCGAAAGCAGGGCCCAGGCAGAACAACTGCTCACGGGCTCCCTTTTAGAGTGGTGTGCCTGGCAGCCCTCCCGCAGGCTTGATAAAATAGGCACGTTTCGCCTTGATTTGTCCATGCAGAGAGAGAACCTGGCAGATTCCTCTGACGGGCCGTGAGTGCGTACTGCTAGCATGCTGTTGTTATTCCTAAGAAAAAATATTAATTTGATATTAAAAGACCCTCCCCGGGAGTCCAGGCTGCTACAGGCGTGCCGCGTAGCAGGAAGAATATTAATTTCAGGCATCGGCATTATGTGCAGGTTCTCAGTTTTTTATATTTATTTATTTTTGTAGATGAGCAGCCCCTGCTGGTGAGGAGAAGAGTAACGGCGAGGGGGAACCGGGGGGGACAGGACAGGCAGGAACAGCAGGAGTGGCGGGAGCAGGGAGCAGGTGACAGACCGCTAAGACGCCGCAAATCAGCGTTTAATTTAAAGCCCGGTAATTGATTCTTACTCTGGAGGATCTGCAGAGAGACTCCAGACAGCCAGCCCACAATGATGTGGGGAACATATTTCAGCTTGCGAAATGGGCAAATAAAACGGGCACCACATGCAGGGGCCCCGCTGGCAGTATGTGAGTGTTCCGGAATTAAAAAATCCCCAGTAAAATCAAATGCAGCTTTAGTCTGGGGAAAATGCAATTTTCCCAGTTATTCTCTGAGTTAATGGCCACTAACATCATTCAATCTACCACCGTGACAAATCCTGTGGCCTGCTGTACTTTACAAGAGGGAGCATGATTATTTTGTTTTTTATCCCTGGGGAACCCACGGGGTCATATCTGACCCTACCTTTCATTTCTGCCTTACATTCAACCCACTCATCAAAGAACAGATTTCACTTTTGTTTTTGGGTCATATATGGTACACTGGGCTGTACAGCAGAAAATATATATATATTTTACTTTACTTTGATGAGTGGGTTGAGAGTAAGGCAGAAATAAAGGTAGGGTCAGATATGACCCCGTGGGTTCTGCATGGGTAATCGGCACGCTCCTCCCCCATGCAGGAAGGTAGGTGCCCAGGGCAGCTCTTACCTGCGGGCCGGGCTGCAGGCGCAGGCACACGCCGCCGCTCTCGGAGCCCTCTGCCTGCTCGGCGGGGTTCAGATGCCGGCTGAAGCGTGGCAGCGGCACACCGGGACGGCTGTCTGGCAGGAACATGTTGGCGGGGGCCGGCACAATGAAGGCATTGGTGACGGGTCCTGAAGAAGAAGCAGCGAAGGAATTACTCACAGCAGCGATGCTGGGCGCATTTACGCGACCCGCACTTATAATTGAGGGTTAGGGTTACTGACCTCCTTTACCAGGCCCTCAGTGACACTGTGTTTATGGAAGATAAGCACATGACATCACACATGACATCACAGGAGGGGGGAAGTCACTGCGCTTACACCCACTGCGCAACAGTGTTAGTGTTCAGCTAAGGGCCAGTTTATACTCAACACTTACAATGTATCATGGTCACCACACGCATTCTGCATTCATTCCACCTATCATTTGTGCAGTTCTGTGTACATGAGATACAGTACCACTAAAAATCTTGGGGGCAGGCCACCTTTTGTCACAGGACTGTGTAATTATACAGTCATCCCTCGCCACTTCGCGCTTTGACTTTCGTGGCTTCACTCTATTGCGATTTTTTCAAATACAGTACTGTGCTCATTAAAGTATATACAGTACTGTATATTCATTAAAAAGTTGATCAAGTCCGTGAAAATAATACAGCACGCTCGGCTGTCTGAGTCACTTATATCCTCTTCCTATCCCGGCCACAGACGGGCTCAGCCTCACGCAAGTTCGTGTCTCTCATACACGGTTCTACATCGCTACGCATCGGAAGCATCTTTGCTCTTGTGTTTATGATTTCTGAGAACTTTTAGCCCCACGATGGCTCCTAAACGTACTGCTTCTTCTTATTTTCATAGGTTAGTGGTTCTGTGTAAGAACTGTGTGTGTGTAATTATATGTACAATAATAATAATATATTTGTAACATGTAATATGTCTTATTTTCTCTTATTTTGTCTAATATATTGGGTAATACGAGTGTAATGGTGACGAAAGGGTGTTGTTTCAGGTCTAGAGGGCTCTAATAATGTCATAAGCAGGTTTTCTATGCTATAACTATGAAAATATTCGATTTATAAATAATGAATCCTACTTCGCGGAAATTCACTTATTCGTTGAAACATTTATATTCTGTTATAGGAAACAAAACATAGCAAGCTTTCCAAGCAATAAGCATTGTTTCCACCATGATAAAATTTGTTAGTTTCTTATTTTAATAAGATATGGATCTTCCGTATCCTGCCACGTCCAGGGAGGTGCCATGTTTCACACACGCATCAGCATCAGGTAATTAGAGAGAATAATGCTGAGATCTGAGTGCCGGCAGGGGGCCAGCGGAGCGGTTTCCACTGATGGATTTGGGTACTTTGGGAAGAAAGGGACATCTTCAGAAATCATTTAACTGCTGTTGTCACCTGCCATGCATTACGGGACGAGGGTCGGGGGGGGGGGGGGGGAGCGGGGGTTCCCATGGGGGTTGGAAGTCC